>DWPT01006972.1:0-11094 GCA_018251895.1 Agathymus mariae mariae | reverse complement strand
ACTATTTGTAATACCTACTCGTTAAAGGATGGTTCTATTGATAATGGGACTTATATTATATTTGTATTAGAACTGCAACTTTACTTGACATCAAACTATCTGCATCTTACTTCCAGATTAAAATGTCAGAAAATTTTACCCACCTTTACCAGCGTTATGAAGAACTCTCCAGTATGTACCTTTACGATATTTTAGTTCACGGAAGCTAGTGTTAATTAATTTGTAAATCGCAATCAATGTAAAAATTAAATGTGAAAAACGTGTGTAATAACAATAAACAGATATACATATATATATATATATATACACGTATATACATATATTACACGTATCTGCAGGATTGGAACCCTAATCTTCCGTGTAGGTGACCGATGCTCAAATCACAAGGCCAACACTCGCTGTGTGAAAATGATTACAAATATAACATAATAATTCATATTTTGTGGATGTTTGTCTGTATTATTAATTACAATAGGCTGAGCTGCGGTTTCTTATACTGCACTGTTGTAATATAATATAGGTATTCTGACTGTGATTACACAAATATGCTTTTCGAAAGCAAAGCGAAGTAGAGTTGCTAGGTATGAATAGCTAGATAAAGGAAATAGTGAGTATGACTTTTGGCTAATGAAGTTATATATTAATTTAATAATCTAATAAAGATTGCACCAGACTAGATAAAGGTAATAAGTACATCTAACATTGCCATGGAAATAATCACGCACAATGGACAAAGTCCACTAATCGGCTTACAAGATACTTATGACTTTTAAATGAAGTAACAAGTAAATTGATATAAATAAAATTTCGCAACGCGACCTCAGTTACGTTCTATTGAGAACCCACATACTAGTAGATTCCGCAAGTCATGCCCAAATGAGCTGATCCTATTACGATTTAAGTATAACCGATATTATCTCCACCACTCGATATCTCACATGAGTATTGTTATGACTTATTTGTTGTAAGTCAATATAATCTTCCTCCTGGAGGCCTCAAGAATCAAGCCATATCACGTGATCTGGCTCTATCTGGATAATGGTTACAAGTTAACACTATCAAAGCTAGTGTAAAGTAAGGCACCAACACCACTCCATAATCATTACATTGTAAATAACACTCATCATAAACTTACATTAAGAGCTCATACACATATTTTGCAATATGCCTCATTTTATAAGCACAAACATATTTCTCTCCGGCTTTATATATGAGATGGTTCTGTAATCGACTAACCCGTTGACTAATATGGAAATGTTTCTTACGAATACTAGCGTAATTTCTCACGTCTCGTTAGATCAACTTTACTGCGTCGAGGTTAAGCTGTTGTCGGACTGCCGGCGATGGTTATGCGTAACAAAAGCGAACGCATCGTATTTTTCTACTTCAACTTACAGGGTATATTTATTGATATAGGGACGTGTGATAGGTACATTGTACGCTGTATTTCGACGCAGATTGTTGTGGCTATAACGCAATGGCGCAGAGAAATTTTTGACAGGTGACAGGTGACATTTGAAATGAATACATTGGTCTATCTATCATCTAATTTGTTTTGTGTTTGATTACTATTAACCGATGAAGTGAAAAGTGAATGAAATAAGTGATTTACATAAATCCAATTAATCAGGTTTTATATAAACCTCAACAGTAATATGCATATTTTGAGAATCCGTGACACAGTAAAATTTACAATTATACAATTACATTAATGCAATAGACGAATTTCCAGTTGCGAGAGAGAGAGAGAGAGAGCGAGATAGAGTGAGAGTTTTGTTATAAAGAACATTTGGGGATGTATAGGGCACCATCTATTCTTCAATCTAAGTCAAGTTATTGGCTCGTAGTGCGCCCTGACAAGCGGCTAATGATGCAATCCTCTTAATATGATTTCATGCCGACAGTAGATAGTAGCACTCTCGGCAGGCTGTCACATTAATAACTAACCTGAGTACCTTAGTACCTTATTAAATGAAACCGTATTTTAACATTATTCAGTTCCAATGTCAGAAACTAGTTAACAATTGTATTTGCATCCTTCTATCTTCTAGATATCTAAGGCGGTGGTGACTATATACAATTACATAGAAAATTCGTTTTTATTCCAGCGCAAGCCACTATATTAAAAATATGTGTGTGTATTAAGTAAATAAATATACACACACTCACACCCGCGCACTTGGATTATTTGTGTTTGCGGGCGGGCGAACGCACAGAAATGAGATATCACAAATACCTATTACAGCAAAACAAACATTTATCTGTCACATAAAGGCCTACACCGGCCGGAAATTGAGCCCGGGATATTCGCTCAGCAGGCGGTCAACCAACTCGCATAAGAAGTAGTCAATATGAAAGTAGTAATACGCCGTATGTTTGTAATTAGTTGTAAGTGAAACGTTTTGTATGTTCAACTTACGATGCGTTTTAGTTGTGCAAACGTGTAAATGTCTTTTACATGTGCACATCGCTTATTCTAAAACACAATATAATATCGACTTGATGTATTGGTATTAATTTAAATAGCATTACACGCATTTCAATCTTTCACCGCGTTGTTTCGTACGTGCAGCGATAGACTAAGGCATGTGACGTACACAAAGCTAGTTGTGGCGTGGGCGTGGGTGCATATCGCACTTATTCTCGTCCAATAACTCGGTGGGAATCGCCGCTAAATCGCGCGTAATGCGAGCACCGACAACGCGTGCTGGATTAACAGTGGATGGAGAGGTTTTGATAGTTATTTCTAATCACGGTTCAAAGCCAGTTACTGAAGGTTCTATCAGGTCGTTCGTGTACCAGGCATTGCGATTATTATTTGGGATTACGACTTTTAAAAATATAGTGGATTAAATGAACTTTGCCTTTCTTAGTTCTAAGTTAAATGAATTATTGTTTGAAATACGAAATGGTACCATTGTAAACTTGGACTTTTTTCCGCTGTTTTCTTGGCCGGCAATATAAATATGGCAACTCTGTTGCTGCCAGTGAGTATGCTATGCTAAAGGTAATTTAATATTACGTGACTCAACTACTCATCTGCTCGTTTGTTAGATGCTATAAAGACTTCTATTTCATTGTAGGCTAATATTTTATAACTAATATATATTGGAAATAAAATACTTTAAATTGCCACACATTTCAGTTGACAAGAGGTCTATGTAATTGATAGATGACAAATAGCTGCAGCCAAAGAATCATTTATTTCAGTAAAAATAAATATTAATACCATCTATATATATAAATATAATAACCATCTCTTTTATAAAAAAACTTGCTACGTAACATATACCAATACTCACAGTCACGAAAACAATTATTGGTATTATATTAAACTATGCAAATGCATTCCCGATTATTACCAGCTATTTGACCCGTTTCCTACTTGCCGGCAACTCGTTAGTGATACTTACGTTACTAATATAAATTTGTAATAGTGACTTACCATCATGTAAGTCACCAAACAGACATGTATTCGTTTGCCAGGTGAGAACATAAGATGTGGTCTAACTATCAAAACCGTGCATTCCCCATTCACCAAGCTGTTTCGGCGACAACACTTCCTAATGACGTCGTTCGACGGATACACGACAACGACCCGATCACGACACACGACATGGACGTTAAGTATTTAGCGAGCCTAAACAGACAATACTCTTTCGAAATATATCTACGGGTACATAGGGTATTTCGAAATGTTATTGCCTGTCTCAGTGGAGGGGTTTTTTAATCCTCACAATGTATCTTCCTTGCTTTTGATCAACTAAGACTTTTCACAAGCACTCTACAAATGGACATGCAATTAATGCTGACGGTATTTAACCAATATAGTGGATATTGGAAGACCACCGCCAGCGATCTCCTGCAGTGTGTGGGTCTCTTCTCAAAGTTGCAAAGGCTTTGAATACATCGCTGCTTTAAAGCGAATGCTCCGAAACACGAAAGTACTCAATAAATTAATCCACCAGCACTCAACCATCCAACTACACAAATCATACATAAACCATCGGATAATGAACACTTCACTTATTAAGTAATCATAAAACATTTACACTATTAAAATGTTGTGTATAAGTTTATCTGAGTACAAACAAAAATTTACGCTAAACACACATCCCTCGGTGGATTCGATGAGTTGGACACGACATGAAAATCTTATAGATGGAAATACAGTAAGTCACACACTATACGCGTACTAGACAGAACTGATTCAAGTTTTAATTATATCAGCAAAGAAGTAAAATGATTAAAACATTCATTATTTATAATTATATCTGGTATCGTCTTAATTAAGAAATAGCACTCAAACTTTTACGGTGTTGAAGATACTTGGGGTTCTTCGTAGATCTGTTTTATTTTTCCGTTTATAATTATGAAAACATTACAGATATATGTAGAAGCTAGGTTATAATTGAGACGTTTCTTTATTGATATTATTTAATACTAGCAAATGCCCTTCGCTTCGGAAAAACTACAATAAGCATCTCCATTTTATTAATAAAAATACATATATACGCGTACTAGACAAAACTGATTCAAGATCATTATTTTTTTATTTATGGACGGGTTGCAATGAAACTTTAAGTATTAAGTGACGCTCACAGCTATACATTAGCGAAAACTAGAACGAAATCGGTTTAGCCGTTTCTGAGATTAGCGGGAACAAACTAAAAAAAAAACTATCGACTATTGTTTTGGGTTCTATTGCGTTAATAAATGTCCCTAATAATACACCGTTCATGTACAGAAACCGATCAGTTAGAATTTTATTATTAGTATACATGGATGAGTCTACCAAATACAGTGACAACTAATACCGATTTAAATAGCCATGGACATCAAAACTGAAGTTTTAAGTATTAAATTTGTCTTAACAGTTCGTTTGGATTTAGTTGACTGATGTGTTCAGCACTTTGGTAGGACTCTTATATTCAATAAATTAATAAATTATTATAACAAACCATTCTTTCACCTATTTATATATGAAAAACGACAAGAATAACTATTTGACGATACGTTATTCCTAATAAATAAAAAAATAAACGTTTACACACTCACACCCCCGCAATAGGTTTCCCTGTGTTGCGGGTGGCGTGGACATAAACAAACATGACATCACAAACACCCATGACTCGAGAACAAACATTTATCTCACACATAAATGTCTGCCCCGCCTGGGACCCTCTCGCTCGGCCAGCAGGCTCACTACCAACTAGGCTACTGGGTCGTCCTGAAGCATCGCTGGTTAAACTGAATGAAATCAAAATGAAGTGTGCAAATATCAAAATGAATTTCTCCTTACCATTGAAACATTACTTAATTTGTTTTGTTAAAAACCTCGTAACTAGGTGTACTAGTTATTAACGCTATGCCCGAATACAGTCCAAAGAAACAGTTAAATTAATAAATGGATTCATCGTTACCTTGACCAACAAACCACATTACCATCACAAAGTCGTACCTATTATAAATAGCGAATAAATGTTTTCTGTAAGGTAATATTCTATTTAAAAGTTTCTTGCCGCTTCTTAATGAAGCGATAAAGTAGTTTAATTTTGAAAGGTGTTTGTAAAATAATAACAAACTTCAATTTAAAATTGCTCTAGATGCTACTCCATGTATATTTTCTTACTCTGTTAATATTCGGATATTACAAAAGAAAGAAAAGTTCGGCTACCCTTTTTCTATTTTTATTAACAATGCAAATTAATTTTGAGATTTTTGTTTTTAGGATTTCGCACATGCGATGTGAAAATGAAATATTGACATGATTCTTCACGTGTCGATCTGTTCTTTGTCACATCCGATCTCCGAGTCTACTGGACGGAACAAGTAAAGCTGTACCTACATATATGTATAAACCAACTTACCCAGTACGGGCCTCGTTCCCTGTTAACAATTTGCTTCAATTATGCGCGTCCTCTGACTTATCGAATGAAAGCTCTCGTTATGATGAATAATAAAACACTTAGACTGGAATTCTGTTGTAATTTTTAACATTGTTCTTCCTATCCCAATGAGTGACGTGTGAAATAAACTACCACAGCACATACTACACTGGTCGGTCTCGTTGCATACAAGCCAAGACCTATGTGCAACGCTGTAGCCAAATTGATGGACTTTGGAGGATTCGCATAAATAATTATTTACCTGACAATTTTATAAAATCAAAACGAACTTTTGTGTTTAAATCTAATCTAATATTCGAAATCATTAATATTTTTAGTATCAAATATAAATATCAATTTTACATCCTTGGGATGTAAGTAACACATATCACAGACTTGATCTAGGATTTCCTTTTTCAAATGACATTCGCATAGACAAGTGAGACATTACTAACGGCCAAGATCCAAAATTTGAAATGTATATGCCAAAGAGATGTGTATTCCTATTGGGGATTGAATCCGAGCCCAAAACTCTACATTTCGTAGGCACGATTACTACCAAACACTTATACAGTCGTCAAATAAAATAAATCGATTCCGCCATTTTCCGCTATCTTCCGCTATTGTGCACTCGGTCTGTACCCGGCGTACTGCGCTCTAAATCAGAAACTCGATACGGTAGTGTCGGGCTTGGTCGGAGTTGGATCAGGCCTGTGACGTATTTACTTACACGGTTTGTATCGGCGGTACACGACGCCATTACTTGAAACAATGTACAAAAGACAAGCTGTTATGTAAGTATATCTGCGATTACATCATATCTACAAATTAATTAAAATTTGTGTGCTAATCTCTGAATTTTGTTATTAAATATGAATCGCTATGGGTATAGCATCATATGCAAAACATGAGTCTCGTTGACCACGCCCCTGCAGTTGAGTTTGGTGGAGTCATAAATTATTGCGAGTCTGAAAACAATATAAGGAATTACATGTATTAAATGACTATCATTGAATTTCACTTTTTTAAATTTAAACTCATAACAATATGTTGTAGCAGTTTTTTCACATCCACTCCCATTTCGAAAAGGTGGTTTAAAAATGAACGGAAAAACAGCGAATGTAACTTCTTACCTCATCTTTTAAACCAATATAATTATAACTATTACTCTAGAGTAAGCTTCTATCTAGCAAAATACAGGTTGTAGAGCTATTTGATTCCACGCCTTTGATATATTCGTCTGCGCTACAGTATCTATTATGAAATTTTACCTTACCATAAGGACTAAAAATTTTACAAATACTTTAAGACACCGTAGCTTGTTAATATATTTATAGCACAATAATTAAAAATAAAAAAACACAATTTGGTTACATCTACATATTGCCAATGGCAGGTTGATTGTTTACGGGTCTCGGTATACGAATTTACAAGTACCAAAGTTGATACAAGATTACATGCAGGAATTTTCAAACGGCTTGCAAGTGACAACTTAACGACAAACGGCATATTGGTTCGTTTGTCGTGTATTAAGTTAAAAAATCTCAAGCAACGAGAAAAAGATTCATATCCTATTTCGATGCAATAAAAAAGGTGATTTCCGTCATCAGAATACCAGTACCTAAAAACCGAGCTCTAAACCGTTATTTCGTAGGTATGAAAGTAAGATAATCTTCTCCCAGTTCATAAAAGGAGCTTGGATACTTTCCAACTATGATGCCTCCCCGTGGGTCCATTATACAATCATATGCGCTATTATTTTCAATTGCTGTACCCGCTGGTGTCATTTTGTACTGCAAATATTCATATAGAACTTCGCAGATATGTTTATTTCAAGCTTGTAAATTGTCCTCGCATCGTTTCGAAACTCACACATTTCATTTCCACTGATTCATGCATTCATTTTGAGCATGTATATGCATGTCCGAAAGATTTACTCTAAGCTATTCAAATATTTTAAGACTGAATGATTCGGACGTATCTGAATACATAACTGTTGGTATAATATGTGACATAACTATTGGTAAAGGTGACGGATTTAGCTGATAATTGTCATATGTCTGATGGTATCAATCACCGTGGTCCATGGACATCAGTAAGACTAATGGTGACACTGATGTCAGTGTCGTTGTCAATGAGGAAATAAGAAGAAAGAATGAAATAGCAATCAAGCTCCCAGCCGGAACTCTTCACACAGCACAGAAGGGTTGTAACTAGCCAGGCAGACTTCATGGAAAGATAATAAAATCAGTAATAGTATTAACTAATCATTAATAATACTGATAATATATTCTTAACGCGTAGCGCCCTACTACCTAGCGGGCTGTCTGCTGTCGCCTCTCACGACAGCCAGTTCTGCCAGCATGCGATTGGCGGGAGTATTCTAGGTCGTCCCAATATGGCCAAAAATCAGTAAAAGTGTTTTTCAAATAGGTGTGGTTTTGGAGATTACCCTGCGCGTACAGACAATACCCATAAAATTCGCAATCTCTTGATAATAATAGAAAGATTAAACAAACTTTTTGTGGATCTGAATGACTTAAAGCGACAATCAAACAACAAAAATTTGCCAGGTCCAGTTACTATTTGGTTAGGTTCAGTTACTTTCAAAGGTTAGTGTTAAAAGCATTATTTTAAACCAGCATTTTATCTGTCAGGGTTACAATCATTTATCGTGCACTCCACCCATTTATAACCTTCAACATCGGTACCGTTTCATAAATACGGATATTAACCTCGCTCTTAAAGTGTTGACGTACTCATGAACAATTCGTAAGGTCACTATTTGTGATTTCTTCAATTCCTCTTAAGACTCTAAGACATCCCTTCCCACGTCCTATGTTAGAAAACATTCCTCCATGTTTTTATTGTAATTCTAATAATAACGTGTAATTAAACTACCTACTTTATGATTTAATTAAATCTAAACATTTACACTCTGACACCCTCTAGGCGACCCTATAGCCCAGTTGGTAGTGACCCTGCCTGCTGAGCGAGGGGTCCCGGGTTCGATTCCCGGTCGGGGCTGACATTTATGTGACAGATAATGGTTCTCGTATAATGGGTGGTTTTGAATGTCACATTTGTGTATGACTATGCTACCGGTAACACAGGGAATCCTAGTGCCGGTGTGAGTGTGTAAAACGTTTATTAAACTTTATTTAAAATAAAAAAGTCGCGAATTGCCCATATCGAATCTAGTATACTTGGTAATTTGGAAAATGAAGATCGAGTCTTACTAATTAATTATTTTTACTAAGAGGACATAATTGTATAATCGCAAATTCGAGAATCATTAATAAAATTAAACTGATGTTGCAGCGTGTAACGAAAAAGGAGCATACTCAATATTGGCCGAGGCGATACAGATCACGGATGCTGATTTTCAGCCCGTCTCATTTGACTGCGTAGTTCGATCAATTAACGTAACGGTGCAATGACGGTAACTTAAACAGAAAAGAAGCAAATAGCAGTTCGTTCTTTAAATGTTAATGCTTCCTGTATATGTCTTCATTTGTACATATATATGCATTTTTATTTTATTTTATTATAGTTAATAGAAATGCGTTTAATCAAATGCGGTATACAATAGACTACTATAGCTGTAGTTTTACCCAATAGTATACGTAAAACATTAAATGGAGTGCATAATAAACATTTTTAATAGTTAATCATAAATAAGTATCCGTAAATAAAAATGGTTAATGCATATTAAATATGATGGTGATTTGTACTGAATGATACTTTCCTAGATTTGGTTTTAAATATTTCCATAATAAATTAACTTAAACCCTGTCAAAATCATCAGGTCATCGTGTAACCTATCCTCATAATGTTAGTAAGCTTCTATATATGCTACTACAAATCGCGTCCTAACAGACAGACTGAGAGACAGATATGTAAATAACAAACGCACAGATAGATAAATATTAAAATTATACATAAAATTTTTCAAATCATATACAGATGCATGAATTTATTTATATGGATATAGCTTATACAAGAAACGTATAACTTAACCTGCATAGAAAGTCCTGCTAAGTACTCTTATACATCCTCAACAACAAAACCACATAATACATAATTGTATCAAACATAACCACAACCATAAATAGCCTTCCATTTCCGAGTCTCCTGAAAAACATTATTTCCCACACGTTACCATTATTGCGCTCTACGTTACGCACTCGGCGTAATGGCGCATAATAGCCTCTCCACGGCACTTCAGGTGATGTGTGCATGGCGCACGCTATGACGATAGAATGAATAAAATTTCTACTACGAATACAATTTACTGTATAGTACTTACCCGAGCTCGCTTACAAAATATGGTTCTTAATTTTACTGATAGCACCCCTATATGGTAAATGGAACTACTCATGCCAGCCATACAAAAGGTCTAGTTGTATGCAACTGGTGCAAGCCTAAATAATTCCGCGGTGGTAGCTGTTCAAGAAAGCTGACATGAAAATATTTGGTCTACTATAGCTTTAAATATACGTTACCTATCCATTTCTGATCACAATGGTTCTCTCTGACGAATTATGCATTTCGTTTTCACCTCAATTATCTTTAGGGCTTCGAGAGCATTTAATTACAATACTGAATTTTTGCTTGATATGATTCAAAATATTTCATTAAATTCATTTGGGTTCTATCCATCGATGTAGAGATAGTTTTGAAAAAGTAATAATCCTGTGATTATTGCTTTTTGCCTTCAAAGTATTTTTGTGTATGACGTATTGATTCAATAAATAAACTTTTTTTTTAATTTTAGTTATTAGCTCTCGATGCAAAATAATCTTTATTTTTTAAAAATAAGCAGATGAGTCATTGGTGGTAAATGATCATATTCTACCTGTAAATACCTGTAGTACCTGGCTCATTCACATTGTGGGTAGTTAAAACAAATTATAATCATTTTAAATGCTTTTTCAAGGACATTGAAAAGAAGCCGTGCAGATAAAAAATCATACTATCATGCTATTAATAACATTGGGTTAATGCTCGCATAGATAATAAAATATATTTCAGGCATTTATATTACACTTTGAAATAACACAAAGTTAGATATTTTATATTATACTAGTATTAGCAATAATTACGAATTCTAAATTGTTGACTCACCTTTTATTTACTTTCCACTTCTAGGTAATAATTACAATCCCCACTTGGTTCAGTACCACTTGGAGGATACCAAGCCACT
>DWPT01006971.1:0-11095 GCA_018251895.1 Agathymus mariae mariae | reverse complement strand
ACTTGATGAATATCCAAAAATGTCCTGTTTACCCATTAATTGAATATTACGATAGTTTACAACACAAGTGATAGAAAAAAAAAACAATGATAATTTTCACCAAAGTAACAACACTTCTCGCAATCAAAGGTGAAGGTAACCTGTTGAAGATTGCGAAGCTTTATACTATCTACTTTATTCCTGACGGTATTCGTGCTTGGCGATAGATTCCTCTATATGCCTGAGTAGCTACCAAAATCTAGAATCTACCGCGAGGTATTCATAACTAAACGTTAAAACGTGCACTTTAATATGGACGTAGAAGTTTGGAGTTAGTTTATTGATCGCTAATACAATTAGGTAGTTCGTCTGCTCGTTTGTATTTGCGACAATTATAATATTCGAGGGGAACAAAAGTGATAGTTTATCTCATGAATGTCTGGATCGTGTGCAACACTAGAACAGTTGATGCGTTCTGTGATTTGAATGCACTTGACATTTCCACCTTTTCGAGATAAAGGAAATGATACACTCGTTATCTAAAAAGGTGGTGTAGTCCGAATTGGATCCACGTGCGCACTGCAATGGACTGGAACAACTTTCTAGCTTCAGTGTTCCTAGCTACATATGATGCGGTCTTCAAGAGGAGAGTGAATAGACTTTAAATAAGTGGCGTGGACGTATATAAATCTACCGTATTGGAGCGGCCTAGAATACTCGACAGAAACTAGTCTTCTTGGTGGCAGGGCTTCGCGTAAAGATTATATTATCAGTATTGTTATTAAATCGTTAATATTATTTCCATGAATAATATTATTATTTCCTGTCTGGCTAGCTACCACCCTCCTGCTTGGGTCAGTCGCCAAAGGACTCGTAGTGTTCCGGCTGGGGGCTTGTGAGCCAGTACTTTTTTTCGTACCTTCTTCTCATTTCCTGGCCGACAACGCATCAGCGATACCTTTGGTCTTACTGCTGTTCATGGGCGACGGTGACCACTTACCATCAGGTGGCTTGTCTGTTCGTTTGTTGGCTACTACCATAAAAAAAAAAATATGATAGTACAAACACTCATAACTGGTGAAGAAATATTTTATCTATCATATGTCACATATCTAAACCAGCCGGGAATCGATTTGGGAGTCATCGTTAGGTAGGTAGGGTAACAAACAACTAGACTACTTAGACTATTTAGGAATAATTTAAGTTTCGAACCACTTAAACCTACCAAATCCGAAAGTCAGTCAGAAAGCCTTTGATATTATGTAATGATTATTCTTAAAATGGCAAGTGTCAAAGTTTAAAAGATTTTAATAAACCTAAGTACAGAAAACTTCTAATCCGTACGAGTATAACCATGAAGAAAGTCCCAATGGAAAATAATAACGGGGCAGTTAACGTTAATGTTTGAATTGGAAAAAGAAACTCGAACAGCACACAGAATGACTCATCTTTATTCACACACCGCAGAACTGTCGCGGTAGAACACATTTTTTTTTTCTCTCTCGGAAAAGTGGTTTATACTTGAAAAGCTTTTTAGTCCGTAAATTAATACGACT
Source organism: Agathymus mariae mariae (assembly GCA_018251895.1). Lineage (NCBI taxonomy): Eukaryota > Metazoa > Arthropoda > Insecta > Lepidoptera > Hesperiidae > Agathymus > Agathymus mariae. The sequence goes on along the minus strand of DWPT01006971.1, from coordinate 9,560 downwards.
CTTGGGTGTCATGTTCAAATATTCTGACATTTAAGATACACTGTTATTTTATTCGCAGTATACTGAGCTACACTGTAATTAATACATGCGAGATATATATTCAACAAAGACTAAAATATTTAATTTTACACTGCTAGTAAAATTACCCTGTCATTTGTGTGAAGTGAAATGTTGTCTGCATAATTTTGTGGTAACGCATTTTCGCTAAAACAAAACAATGGATGTTTATTCAGCATAAGAACTGTGAATGACGTCCTCGAAATACAATAAGCTTAAATTATTTCATTACAAATCTAACCTAATGTAACGAAAATGCGTAAGCTGTGGGTTCTATTTGGATAAAGGAATCTTATTTCTGTAGATTTCGTGATATTACGATTTGTGATCAAGACTTAAGACTTCGTTATATTTTACTGTAGGTATTACAGTGTTAGTATAATATAATACAATGTTCTATTTTCGTGTCATTAAACCATAATTTTTTTATATTTCAATAAAAATATAAACTACAGCTCACGGTGTAGGTCACTCAAAAGCATTTTTTTCGTTCATTGTCTTAAAATTCTATCTACACAAAAAATAGGTACTACAGTGAAATTTATATTTAATTAACCTATCACTGCTGAACAGCCCTGATCGGTATAGAAGACAAAGAAAATAAAATATTATTTAATTATAAAAGTAATAACATTTGCAAAGAAGTTCCTTTATCGTAATGTATGTAGTTACGAACTCTAGTAGGATATATGAGAAATTTATCCTAAGAGTCAAAGAAGTTTAAGCTTGAAAATATCGGAATACCTGTTTAAATACTTCTTTAAAATCAAAGGTAACATCAGGCATTGATATATAACACAATACAGATATTCATTATTGTACACCACATCCAATGAAATACTTACAATGTACTGTCATCATATAAACGCAGTGGTGATCATAAGGCGGTGTTGTAGCTAAGAAGTGATTTCTTCCAGACATCCTTCGAGTACACAATAAGGAAACGAAAGATAGGAAGAGTAAGGTAAGGGGGCGAGAATAATCGATAATATAATGAGTTTTTGAGTAACAAATCAAATCTAATAATCTAAGTACTTTTATAAATTTACACCTAATCAGTAGCTCCTAAATATAAGTTTCTATTTCTAATGTGAAGATCTTACATTACAGTAAGACCGCCAAGCCTTAGGGAATACATTTGCGAACATGATTCGGCGCAAAATTTGCTTGGATATATTTAGTTGTTTTGTACATTAGGTTACAGCGAGTCTTTTAATATAAGTTGTACTTAGTCAATTTGTTGATAAAATGTGGTTTATTTCCCACATGATTTAGCAGACTGAATTTTTATTTTGTATGTTTATTTCAAAATGACACTATACCATATTACGTTTTTACGGAAACTTTGTTTGTGTCAACTTTAGGCAATTGTCTATAAGGACTGGATTTTATAATGTACTTTTATTTCTAGGGTTCAAACTTACGAAGTACGAGTGATATGAATATTTTTTTTATTTAAAAGCTGACAATGAAATAGCGGATCAGCAGTCACTACCATCCTCGTACCTTCTTGAACACCGGGTCATCATCACCAATGTATTACCGGCCAATAAAGAGGCAGTAAAGTTGTTAACTGACTTATGAAATCTTTTATGGTTGGTTGTAGCTAGCGGGTAGAAAACCTTATCAGTGTGCACGAATACTGAGAGGGTTAAGATGGTTTTACCTCGTCGTTGTTTAGTAGGATGCACCACAAATAGGATAAATTTACTTGGTTTCAAATATGAATGGAATAAGCAAAAGAAGGGCACTATACAACGCTAGTAGTTTCCAAAATTGTTAAGTTAAATTAATGTTCATATCATATTAGGAGCATGCAAGAAAGTTTCCCATGAAGACATTGATGTATACAATACTAGTGTCTTCTACACTTCGGGATTCCCGACGGAGTTTACCTAGGTTATTGTAACGTATCTACGCCCAAGGAATACCAAAAGTTTATTCCACATACAACGGTAGGTAACGAATTAAGTTTAAAGCTATAATATTAATCCAGTCTGTGTTTAAGCGGTTTCCTTGAGATCGTTTTAATGCGATGGTAAGAGTTCTAAATGAACGTTAGTTGGGCAAGATAATTAAGAGCCTCGACGGCGTCAGTTTTTCGAAAAAGGAAAAACGTAACTCGTTTCTTTTTCATTTACAAATGACATGATGTTGCGGATTTTTAACTAAGGAAACTGTGTCGATATCCTTATTGTGGGAAAATTATTCTTAACTGGGTTATGAGCATCGTTTATATGTTAAAATATCACTATATTTATTATAGGCCGTATCGTAAGTATTAAGATATTTTTTTTTGTGCCAAATTAATCCTTTTATCTCTGTAAAATTTATTTTTATTCCGGTATGTTTTGGAAACTTTCGAAACTTGATATTCAGTTTCCGTTCGCGTTATCGAGAATTGGAACCTAAACGAATCTTTTTTATTTTTATTTAATGCATATATGATATAAGTAATCGCCTTGCTACAGGAGTCTTCTTCAGGAAAAAATCGTATCAAAAGTATTGCAGATGGAGCGGCGCGTTTCGCTTGTCCCAAAGGATGTTCTATATTGTTTTCCTTGTCTTTTATCATTATAATAATGACTACGGGATCCAAAATACTACAAGAGAAAGTGATTTCTTATAAATCAGGTCGTTTGCACTCTCACTTATTTTATTTATATTTCAAGAACAAACGAAGATTCAGCCCCATTCGACGATGCTTAATCTTCAATACTTTTTATGTGATTTAAAATTAATTTTATATCGGCTTGATACTTGCCTTATATTTCGCTAGTTAATATATCAATCAACAATAGTTCACAATTGAAAACTGTACTTGTGCTGGTCTATGACGCTAACAATGCGGATTTCGACAATATTATGGAAGATTAGGTTTGTAATTTTCTGAAGATGATTTCCGCTATCAAGGGCAAATTTATTTGATTCGTATATACATATATTTGTTAAACATTAGTTTCAAGACTCGGGTGTTTGTCCTTTGAACAGGAGACCAACGTTTAAATAACTGGCCTGTTAAAGCTTTTAACAATATTATTTTTGATTAATTTAAATACGTAATTAGAATGTAATTGTTGTAATTAATTCAAAAACAACCTAACAGTGTCAATACAAACACACAATTAATGATAAAATTGTATTTTAAAGTTGGCTACAACGTTTCGCATGTTAATTTAAATACCAAACTGTTTGATTACCTAATTTGTTGGTACTGAATTTCCTCGCACGCTTATTATCTGTACCAAATTGTAGCTCCGTCTATCATTAGCATCGTCAATAGTCTCTGTTTGCAGAACCGTGCGATATATGTAATGAGTATGGAATCTGAACAGTGTTAGGTAATGTTTTGACAAATTGCTTCAGATTTCGATGTATTTGTCACTGGTACAGTTTATACGCAGCGAAGCGGTTTGGACGTTGGTCTCTCGCATTGGTTTTAAGCCTGCACGAATATGTATATTTTTCAGTTACGACCGTTTTAATAGCGTTAAAACAAATTTATGAAATAAATTCAAAAATGAACACAGAAAACAAGTAATCTCATTAACGCCAGTTAAAACAGAAGTAGGTATAACTAGAATAACACTAAGAAGAAATGATCATTATTATTAAGTATATTATTGATAAGTATTATTATTAAGCAATTAATATTATTACTGGTATTATTATCCTTCTGTGAAGCCTGCCTGGCTAGCTGGTTATTGCAAACTTGATGATTATTTTCAGGATAAGACTGTTTGGACATGAGTTTAATATTAAGCCAATTCATAGCCATAAGTGCATTTTGTAACTGTGAGTAGGAAAAAAAAACTCCTTGGGAGTTCCTTGCCGCTTCTTCTTTCGGGACTACTCACGGTAGGGATTTGTTGAAGCGATGGCGTAGTTTGAAGTTCGAAAAGTGTTTGTAAAAATCAACTACGAATAAATATTATTTCATTTCATTTCATACTACCCTGCTTGTGTCAACTGCCAAATGACTCTTCGTGTTCCGGCTGGGGGCTTGAGAGTCAGTACTTTCTTTCTTGCCTTCTTCTCATTTCCTGGCCGACAACGCATCAGTAATACCTTTAGTCTCGCTGATGTCCATGGGCGACGGTGACCACTTACCATCAGGTGGCTCGTCTGCTCGTTGTTTTAATATAATGGTATGGACTGAACTCCGCTTTGACTGTGTTAAATCGGGACATTTATTTATTTATTTTAGAGACAGCGGGACTTATAGCTTAAAAATGGTTCTGGACTGTTCTGTCCAAAACGGGTTTAAGTTTAAGGTTGGTGGTAAAAGATAAGATGTCTATGATTGGCTTTCTGATTGAAAATGCATGTATAAGCTTCAATCTAGAAAAACACAATGTGAGATTATTTGCTTTTAATTACATTACACACGAGATCAAGAAACCTAAAAGATCTAACTCGTTTTCGCTTCTTGCCACTTGTGAACCAATTCATGACCACTTTTGACCACTTTTCACTCCCTCTGATTGTGTGGCTTGCCCACTTCCACTTAAGCTCTCTTATGGCCTTTATAATATTCTTTGTTCTTGTTTGTTTTCGAATGTTCTCTATTCTGTTTTCATCAGACAATCTTATCCCTAGCATACTCCGTTCCATTGAGTTTTGACATGTTTTAAGCTTCCTGTTGTGGGTTTTTATAAGTGCCCAAGTTTGGCAACCATAAGTAAGTACAGGGAGTATGTATATAACGAATAGTTTCCGTTTCATAATACTACTGGTTTCACTATTTTTCATGATTTCCTTCATACTCCAATATTGTTTCCAAGCTGTTTGGTGAGATCTAAAGGATAAATTATTTGACCTAGGTATACATATTCATCCACAAGTCGATTAGATTGTCAAAGTTGTCATAGCTTTGAATTTTTGTGACTTCATGATTAATCCCACATTTCGGCTTTCTTTATCTAGTTCATTCAACATCAGCTGTCGACCCTCACTTGTCGACGAGAGGATTATCAAATCATTTGCGAATCTCAAATGTGATACGTTTTCACATCTAATAGACAGCCCATATTTTTCCCAATGTAATTGTCGAAAGACCGCTTCGAGAACTGCTGTAAAATATTTCGGTGAGAGGGGATCGCCCTGGCGTACACCTCTTTCCATTTTGAATTCCTTTCCTTCAGCAGAAATTATGTCCGCTACTTCGCTTACCTCCGTTAGGCTCGTCGTTTGTGTAGTACTTTTCCTTTAATAAAGTTCTGTGAAGAAACTAGTATCTATAGACATAATTTCTGGCCGACCTTTTTCATTTTAGTGTTTCTTATTTATTAGTTTGGTATCCAGTTTCGTTTCTCTTCGTTTGGGTGCTTTTTTAATAACTACTGTTCTTTGTATGCATTCGAGTACTTCAAATCTGTATCTCTGGTGGTCCTTCCTTATTGACGACTTAGGGTTTGATATTAGTTCTGCTCTGGATTGTAAGGGTTCTTTAGTTTGACTTCCTATCCATTTTATTGTCTTATTTTCACTTTCTGTTTCTTTTATTTGTGTAAAGTAGTTCTTATTGTATTTATTTTGAATATCGGAATCTTTTGGTTTGTGACGTTGGTACCACTGACACTGTGTCATTGCGAACTTTACTTCTTTATTTTATGATTTGCAATATTTAAGGTTATGTTATAATATTTTATCATTGTAAATTACTCGCAAAACGTTGATTTCACTATGTTTTGTTCTTAATCCCTTGGTTGTTTTGATTTTTTTTCGCTCCATTCGAGCAGAAACACAGTTGATCACACTATTTTGCATTGAATTTCCGTAAATAGAAGCGAAGATCGATGACGTGCATATTATCAGTTAACGACCGGAACCGGAATCCCATTTTATTAACTACAACATAAATATAATAACCGTATTAAGGGCATAACTTATAATGTAATTATTAAAATACGCTAACGCATTCTTTGTGCTAACTGTCATCTACAACTTTTTGAAGATACATGAAGGTGATTTGCAGGAAAAATAAATTTGTTTGTGTTACAAACCTTGAAACGAATGAAGAATCAACCAGAAATTACATTGCCATATACCATCAGGCGGCATGGTTAAACCGCGACTTATATTAAGTAAGAAAAGAAAGTTCAGAACACTAAGTAACTTGCTTAATAATATTAGGGAGAAGCTTGATACACCTACGCTAGTCACCTACTAAATTTACTATTTGAAATACAAAATCTTCACTAGATAGGTACTTTAGTAATATTTAAGGGTACTATAACAACATTCTGTTATAGAAAGACGCATTGTTTTGAGTTTTACCTTTAATAGTGAGATATTAAATAATGTGATCAACAAGCCATAATTTTAAATATTGCTTCAGTTCACGAGGAAAAACTTTGTAAAGGTCGTTTCAAACAACTCGAAGCGTCTCATTTCAGAAGTAGACTCCTGATGAACTTCGTCTTGAAAACTTGCAACTTTTATTATCTATGCTCTTTAAAGTTAATATTGCTGCGACATGGGGAGATGATTCTATAAAACTTACTAGCTATTTTACAGCATTAATTTGTACGTTAAAGTTACGTTAAGAACGTTAAGGTTATTATAGGTTTCTATGACACACATATTCAAATACTTGCACCAGGCACAGTTTTTTTTTTTATCAAACTTCCCGTACATGTATTGATGACAAAGCCAAACAATATCAAAATAAAAATCTTGCCTATATTTTGATCATTATTTACGAACGGCGGGTAATACATCGTAAGATTGATTGATTGAGATGACTTTCAATGTACTGTACTTAATTTTAAGCAAAAACACTGTCGTTTTTATTTGCTGTTGCAATGCCTCACATGTGGTTTGGACATAAGTGGTCGTTCTCTGAAGAACTCCATTTTAATATACAAAAAATACTGACTTTCATCATGAAAACTGTGAAAGAGCATACTTTTAAAGCAAATATTTCCAATTTTTTGATTGTATATGATAAAATAATATTATTCATAACTGATTTTCTTCCTTATATTTATATATAATTTTTTATATATTAGTATTAATATGTGTATATTGTATATATGCGATGTAGTATAATTTTATTTTGTTTGTTTGCACGATAAATTTACCTCCAGTACAATAGTTTAAATCCAAGGTCTAATGGAAGAAATTTCATTTTGAAATAAGCAGTACCTATGTATCATCATTTTAAGACGAGTGTTTAATTTATTTTCATGTAAATGAAATTACTCGTAATAAATAAAAATAAATATATTTATTTAAATTTCTTATCTGATATGTTCTGATGTTTAGCGGCGTCAATGGCTCCTTTCATCCTTAAATATCCAACCTAACTCCAACCTCTCCCCATGTCCTTGCTGACATATGTAAATGACATTCGGTCTCTCCTTTTTTTCCTCTTCTAAAGTGCTGGCATAGTCCATGGTAGTACCGCAATACTACGCATGGTGGTGAGATTTTACATGTTTTGCAGGTTTCTTACCAACGGGTGTTGGAGTTCCAATGCCCACATGGGTATAGCTAACTAACTAACCACTCAACATTCTGTGATTCTTATACCATATTTATCACACTAAAATTGCTATATATAAATGTTGATAGTGTTGAAACAAATTAGTCAATATGGTAATTTTAAATCCAGTCTAAGGCAAAACGCCATGGAACATTGCAATACACGGTTGTATTACAATCTTGTATCTGCTCTGCAGACCGAGTACAATCAGATATAAGCTTGACCCGGCAGCAATAAACCACACGTGCGTGTGTCATTGCTGTCAATCAGAGCAGTAATAACTTATCGGATAAAGCGGTTAATGCAACATCTGCGTAGGTTGCGTTACATATAAAACCTAATACCTTAAATACCTTAATAAACATAAAACTCTAAAAAATATAAATACTATTGACTAAATCGTCATTGTCCAGCATAAACAGCGGAGCTATATACATCTGAAATTGACCATGGGTGCCGTTGTCATTAGACGAATTTTGGAAATTTAACCGCAAAAATGACACAATAGGGAATGTAAGTTTTTTTACGCAGTATTATTTATGGTTAAAGGTATATGCTGCCATAAAACATGCATAATTAAAGGTATATAATGGCTTACACACGTCGTTACTTAGTTCTTTTATACCTTTAGTTATGTATTCTGAGACTCATGAATCGTTCAGTGTTCAGTTTATAATTTATAACTTATCATTTTTAATCCTACTGTTGTTTTATTCCTCGGTTACTATCCTGTGGTCCTATTATATACAACAATAAATAAAAAAGTATCAGGTAGCAATATAATGATACATTTGTACACGTCATCTTTTTTTTTTCATTTATAATTTCGAAAAGATACTTACAATGTGATGGAAACGTAACAGCATAAATAATTCGACATTAAAATCAAGGTGAACTGAAATGAGCGAAAAATAAATTGAAGTCTAAATTTTAATATTTCTTAAAACACTAGATAAACTCAGGGACGTCGTTTCATCCGTAGCGATTGCAGCTGGCCTGAATTAAAGCACTTCAAACATCAACAACTTAAAAAATTGCGATGCTCACTTGGGACGCCCTTTGGAAGCTTGTTAACATTTTTTGCAGTGCTTTCATAGATAATGAATTAGTGGATATAAACGGATATAGCATAAGCCACTTAAATCCATCGGACACTGTCATGGCGCATGGCCATAAGTTATGCTGTAACAAGAGACCAACATCATTACATCATCACTGCAGTGAATGCCGACAGTGTAAATACATAATCTGTCATAATGCGGAGTCGATATATTTACAATGCATATTACTCAATAAACGCCACAATTAGGATATCGTGAGTTTAAAGCAGTATTATGACATGAGGAGTATATCTTATACTTTATTATTTCTCTGGCTTTTCTAGTTGAAATTTCACGGTTGATTTTTGAAATAGGGCAGCTAGCCAGGCAGGTAATTACCCTAGCCTCAAGTATGAATATTACCAGGATGTTCGCCGAATAATGCTTAAGATAAGAGGTTAGAGACCATCAAAAAAATAAACACTTGCATTGTCCGTAGGTCAGGAAAGCGCTCAACAATCAGCGTTTCTAGATAACGTATTATTTGAAAAATGCAAAATAGAATATACTGAAATATAAAGATTTATAATAGATTGAATTTTAAAATAATCAGTGCACATCAAATATCTCTGAGTAATGCTTGCGAATATAAGGCTGCAGATGGATACAGTACGCACTGTGTACGCTTGCATTTTACAGATATAACGATTCTTTGATAACATTTGTACATAGAATTTAAAATTCCCCTCCCGTTGCATTTGTCTTCATATTTATCAGTCCAAGCTCAATAGTTCTGATGTGTGCGTTGATACAAAGCAGTTCTCGTTACATAGCTCGTTGTGTAGCCTCTGTAGTTCTGTAAATTTAATACTAAGAGTGAGCTTCATTTAGAAGATTCATTGGCTCAAATTACATGGAATATGTAAAAAGGTAAATTTGATTACAGTGCCTTTCCAAATCTTCAAAGTTGTTTA
>DWPT01006970.1:0-11096 GCA_018251895.1 Agathymus mariae mariae | reverse complement strand
GGTTGTGTGCGTTAAATGTTTTAAAATGTACAGTTGTATTAATATTGATATTATTTCTTATAGGTGGAGAAGAAACTATAACGAAGATTGCAAGATGGCAGTGATTACGTCAGGAAATTACTTTGGTAAATAATTACAATGAGGGTTCAATACCCGGCCGGTTAGAAATTAATGTGACAGATGTGATTTTTATCGGGTCATGAGTAATTATAATGTCATATTTGTATTTGTCCATGCCACTTACTACAAGGGAATACTAGTGCGCCGGTATGAGTGTGTAAATGTTTATTATTTATATTACTTTAAAATATATAAATGAGGAATCTATTTTATGTTTGAAATGACTGGCTAAAAATAATGCCTGTTAAGCACTTTTCAAGTATGTCGTCTATATTATCCCCCTATGTGTATAATTCAAACTTCTTTTTCAATAAAGTATGATTTTCAAAGTTGTTTTCCGATAAAATGTTTTACAAGATCTCGCGAGATCAAGTATAGCTCGTAAAAAAAGTTTTCTCTTTTGTCTGAAAGTTTTATTTACTGAGCACGGGTGTAGTGAAATCGCAATATTGCTTCGATTGGCCATAACTCTCGAGAGGGTTCTGCTACGAAAACTGTACGCATCTAAGAACGTGTTTCAAGGTTAAGAACGTATGACATGATACCAACTTACTCATGTACAAATATGAAAAAGTTTTAATACGACATTACTGCTAAAGCTTTTTGCTATTCAATTCCAAAAAAATAAAATAAAAAAGCTATTCAAATTCTGTTTAATCTCGATGACAAACAAATGAAGTTATCAAAACCACGTTAACCAAGAAATATTTTTGTTATACAATTTTAACCGAAATTTAAACGCCTACAGAAAAAAAATTGCTTAATTTTGTTTTCGCGTAAAGTTTCACGAAACATTCTAAGCATTTCATGGTTGATATTAGAAGATGGGTGGTAGCTGGCTATATTGGTACGGAATTAATCTCTATTCATTAACTATGGGTTTATTCATGCCGAGTATGGAAATATAAGTATGACGTACTGAGAATACTTAATGCTGGTTTTAAAAATAAAACTGATCAAATTCAAATTAGACTTGCGTAATATACAATCCTGAGCTACAAATGAATCCAGAAGGATTTTCCTGCAATGTTAATGTTCATGATGACACTCATGAATCAACAATTAAATTAACATTTTGAACATAAAAAATTAGACTTAACAAAATAAAAAACAAAAATGAGGGAGTAACCTCAGTACTTTAACTGTAAGGAGTTTTGATTTAACACAGTGAAAATTTTGTATTGTCTAAGAACTTTTCTTTTTCATAATAGGTGACAAAATCAGTATTTAGCATTGCCATATCTTGTTGTTAAAGTGCCTACATCATCTGAACATACTTTTTATTGAATTGTCATTGAAATTTTATGGCATCAGGTTCGATTCCTTAACCAATGCAGTTCTGAGATTTCATAGATAAACTAATACTGGATTTTTCAGCGAGCTCAGTAGTTGTAGATATTTCATACGATGCATTAAGCAAAACTTTTTTCTTACTTACCTCCAGATTTAAGCGCTCAAATTCAGTTTATTTATTATATAGGGTATGTCCACCAGTGTTTCACTTGATTCGTAGGGGATCGAATATGACACACGAAGAAACAGACACACGAGTGATTTTAAAAGAGTATCGTTTTTGTACCGGACATACGGAACCTCGAAGAAGACTTAGCAGCAAAGCGAGAACTATACCGAACAAAATGTGGCCCACAATATTAAGTCGATTGGCCGTAACTCTCCTCGGAAGATACTTTACGAAGATTTGTACACAATTGTTCATGTTTGAACAACGTGAGAATACAATATCGTGAAACGTTGGCAAAAAGAGGATTTGGCGTAGTCCGTTTCTAACACAACCTACATGTGATCAAGGGTTTTACTGAAATGAAATAAGAAATATTAAGTCATATTACTTCGACAATTTTTTTTATTGATAAGCGCCTGAACAAATTATATAGCATTATGTTACTGTGATAAATCTGCGTCGTGTTATATAGCAGGCTGTTCTATAATAAGCTTAACAAAAGTAAGAACTTAAAGTTACTTTGCTTAAGTGTAATCCCCAGCCAACCTTTTCAATTTACTTTTACAATACACTTTTTAATAGCAGCTTGCTAAAAGGTGCTTAGGAACTACCCTGCAAATTACCCAACGTTGAAATAAACTCGCACATTTATTGACACACCAGGGATTAATTGAATCTGCTATATAAACGTCCTATTAGAAACAAAATATAGCAAGGCACATAGCATGGAAAAAATATTTATGAATGCCTTCAGTTGAGTAATTTTGTTACTTTTTTAATTATTAAAAAAGATTTTTGAATAATTTTTGTATAGAACATATTCTTTTAGATACTAACATATAACAGGCATTTGAAAATGAACGATTATAAAATGATGTAAGTTCAAAGTTATACATTTTTTTATATGTAAATATCCGTGAAACGTGCAGACAAGTCATCTGATGGTAAGTAGTCACCGTCGCCCATGGGCATCAGCAAAACCAAAGGTAACACTTATGGCGTTGTCGGCCAGGAAATGAGATGAAGGTAAGAAAGGTCTGTCAATAATTTTAGAATTAAATACAAAATATATTTATTGAATAAACAAGAAAATAATAGTTAAATACTTTTATTTTACTGCCTACTAATTAAAATATAATAATTACCGAAGAAAAATAATTTTAAACGCGTAGTTTGGTTTTTGTTATTTAGTTATATAAAATGTTATTAATATTTTTCATTCATAACTAGCATGTAGTTTTAATAAAGCATTAAATGTTATAACTTAGCTTTTCATCTGGCAGATGCGTACAGCTGACTATCATTAATATTGACTGGCCACAAATATATACAAGACTCTAATGTATTATACTAAATGTAATTAAAACTTATAAAATAAGTAAAACTATTTGATAAGGCAGTGCTTGAGCGACTTAGATAAGATAATAGTCTATATCAGCCGCCGTTCACTTGAGAATATAACTGTCTCAGTTGAGGTAGGAATAACCTCTATTTTGGAGTCGCTGACGTGACGTGGCTGACAGTTGCGAACAATACCGAACCGAACTTTCAAGCGACGTTGCAGCACAGATAATGTAAAATGTCTATGTATTACTTTATTTTTTAACAAATTAATTAATTTTGTAATACTTTATATCATTTAGTATTTAAATAATTACTTTATTTTTTGTATCCATAAGTAGATACTTATTTTTATCATTAAAATTTTTTTATTACTTTTTTCGCTTTATTTGTAACATTTAAGGTTAAATTATTTGATATTTACCTTTGTTTTACGCTATGTTGTGCTGAACGCCGCATTGATAAATGTTGTTTTCTTTCTTTCAAAGAAAGTACACGCTCTGAAGGCTCCAGCCGTAATATGACGAGTCGTTTGGTGGCTCAAACAGAGGGTGTGGTAGCTAGTTAGGCAGGCTTCACGGAAAGATGATAATACCAATATTATTAATGACTTAATAACAATATATATGGTAGTATATATATATATATATATAATATTATCAATGACACAGCAACAGAGACGTGAATATTAAGAAATTAAATATTAATATAAATATTAATATTACTAATTAAATATTAAGACAATATTCAATTTCTGTACATTAAACAATACTTTTAAATAAACATGAAGGCAAATGTTAAATGTACAAACCAAAAGATTTTCTAAATTATTTTACATCCTATTCGCAACAGCAATACACTAAGACCACATAACAACTAACAATGTAACATGACGTTTTTGAAGCATAAATGGGTCAATATAACGCTATTATTCTTATTCTGGGAAAAATAATGTGTTCCGAGGGTAAGTAGAAAAAAAAATGTCATCATAACAAATATCGATTACGGCTGTACAGCGTCACCTCACTCGTGTTGTAGTTTTGACCCACGACTACTGCATTTTGAAGTAGTGTTGTTGTGGCACGATGATTCTGACGCTCACCCACTTATGTGTGCTCCAATGATTTACTCGTGATATGTCATATTTTATTTCTATGGCTCGTTTCTTAATTTCATAATTGGCTTGTAATAAATCAATGTTATTGTATTGAATCTTAGTGATCTATATTTTTATGACCTTGTTTTTAATTACATAATGTTTAAATCATCGCATTTATGTATATTCCCTAATATCTCATGAAATGCCAAAATGTGTAAAATTTTCAGTTTATTTTTTTTATTTAATTTTACTATTTTATACCACATTTTGGTATTATAACAACACTTTCATCTTGTTTCATGCCACGCGCAAAATTGTATGATTACGTGCCGGTCTCCTTTTCAGTAGGGATATTATGGATATGAAATTTCGGATCTGGATATGGATATATAAATAATATTTTACAGGTTTCAGTTACGGATATGGAATTATTTCCGATTATCACATTGTTTAGGATAATTAAGGTTACGGATATTACATGATTTAAGACTTGAAAAAAAAATCATTTAAAAGCTAAGAGTTTGGCTTTATTTCTAGGTATTATTTGGTGTTAAAATCATGAAATTAAAACCTTAAAAATCAAATAACACAAACTTCTAAAGATGAAAGCGACGCCGCTAGTGTATCGGCTCCGACAGCAAAAACCTATTATAACTTATTTCATTTAAACTCTGCCTCTATCCAAAATAATTCGAAACTTTTTTATCAGATTCGGTTACGGTTTCGGATATAGTTTTATTTCAGATATCCGATAGTTTCGATTACGATCACGGATGTCCATAACATCTCTGCTTTTTAGGATACTTGTATCGAACCATACACCAATTAGCAATATAAATAATACTGTGAAATCTTTTAATACAATTACGTCACAGAATAGAATTTACGGACAGAAGACATTAAGAAGCGGACAGCTTCTTAATATCTAAAAAATATATGTATATAGGTTATAATATTCTATTATAATATCTAAAAATATTTAACTAATATATTTGTATTAAACACAAAAGACTATTACACTTTTATTTAACTAAACGTATTTTTAAGTTTGTTGCCATGACAACGTGTCCAAAACGTACGTACATATATCAAAAAACGTCTACACGAACAGAAATGTAAGCGAAGGATTCATAGCACTCCTGTATTTTACAAGAGAAAAACAAGAGTTTATTTGTTATGTCTGTGAATAAGCGGCCAAAATTAATTATTCAGAATGTTTTATGTAACTGATCAACAGTGGATACTACAATTATGTTAAAAGCACATCAACTTAGACTGATCACGATGAGTTGAAGAAGAAACCCCTCGCGGCAACAATTTGTTAAGTGCTTACAGATGATTGCTGGGATTTCATCATTTGTGTTAGTCTTTTTTTTTACATAGAATAAGTTAATAATTGACAACAATCCCACCTGATGGAAAGTGGTGTTGTTTTTTTGCAAAATTATTCACGATTTTTTTTTATTCCATTTATTCTCTACCCGGCTAGTATGTTATATGAGTAGTTGCTCCTTATACATTATCTGTACCGAGCCGGGCAGAAGAAAAATGGATGTACAAGATGATACGGCCTTTTTATCTCATTAGTCGCTGTCAAGAAAAGACGGAAGCCACCCTGGGCTCTTCCCTTAACTCACGGAAATGTGCAAAAAACATTGAATTACAAACTCTACCAAAGTTTCTTGAGGATGGTTTACAAGTAATTCGAATTGTCGGACGTGGGTCAAATGCAGCAAGCATCTTTAAAGTTATCTTCAAAGTTGATGTGAAAACATCTATAGGTGCGTTAGGGTACGGGAAAATCTTATAAGTTCACGTCAGAAACATGCTAATGTTTAAGGTACCGATATAAATGTATACTTTACATTGTTCTTTAAATTGTGTTTCTATTTGATTATTATTTATATTGTTTATATACCTTTTTATACGTAAAACGAGCTTAATAGATCCAATCTTCACTTTTAATTTAAATTTAAACTTTCTTCCGTAATACATAGGATATTTCAAGGTATACTTAAGAATGTGTGTTTACAAGTAAACTTTGATAAGAAATTTTTGAGACAGCTAAGATAATACAGTTGTATATTAGAGAGGTGCTGGGGCATTAATACAATTTTATATCTCCTAGCTGAAACGTGAATAGTTTAAAATCATGTAGGTAATCCTAACAATGTTGGGGCGGCCCTCTGATAACTTGTGTGCAATCAGAGTTAGACAAATAAGCGACGGCCACATCGACCAATTATCGTCTAAAAGTATTACCTAAAAATTGAGGAGTGGAAAGAGAGTTTGCGTGATTCGTCGTCACTTTTATTGTAACCAGCTCGTAATTGTCATATCAGTTTAGTCGACTATCCGGAAAAGTAAATGTAGTGCCACCAAAAAAACTTTCATTTAAAACTGCCGGGTTTTTATAGGGTAATTCGCCCCGAATAATTACAATTAAATTCCTTCTAAAAACAAAAAAACTATTTTAGACATGAAAATAGGTGTCCGGAAATTTTAAAATGAAAAATTTCAAGGCGTATTTTTATGTTCGAATATGTTCAAACACGCGATGGTATTTAAATAAATTTACTACCAACACATAAACATGGCGGATTGGGAAACTGCGCTGTTTAATTAATTCGCGATTTGTATTGTGTTAGCCAATGCATTATAAATTACGTAATCAAAATACCCTAACATAATCATGTACCAAATTGGATGAAATTTTTCGAATTCAACCATGCGACGATTAGACGAACTTAGTAATTAATGTGCGCTTTTCGCATCAACAAACATTAAATAATTTTATTTATTTCATACCATTATTATTATTTGCATACAAAAATAATATAATAATAATCTGAACCAGTGACAGCATTATATCTTGTGTCGATCTTGGAAGATAGATTGAATTAAGAAACGTCGATGGAGGTTAATTTCAAGAGTTTCCACCACGACCTCTAGTTGAATGAGTAAACTTCTGTGGTTCTTTCTTTCATGGTTATGAGAAGCCATCCGGGTTATCGTCAGATAACAGTCGTTAAGCATAGGTGAGCTAGTGATCAATGGAAGCCAGTGGAAGGGTTAATGAATATTTCTACCAAAACGCACTGGAACGACGAGGAGTGCGCTTTTGGCCTCCTCAATTACTTGAAATTTTTTTGCCCTCCAGTGAGTTCTTAATGAGTTGAAGCCAAATAATATTCTGAGTACTATTCCATATTTAGTTAAGGTAATAATTAATACATTCATTTCATATAATGTCGAATGCTTAAAAGGATAAAATGGAACTAAATTTATACAAAACCTGATAAAGAGTGAATTGATTTCTTGGCCGTATTGGGGCGGCCTAGCATACACTCCCCAATCCCATGCTGGCAGAACAGAGTGTCGTAAGTCACAGAAGCCAGCCTGCTTGGTGGTAGGACTTTGCGTAAATATTGTTTTATCAATATTATTATTAAGTCGTTATTATTATCATTGGTATTATTATCTTTCCGTGAAGCCTGCGTGGCTAGCTACCACCCTCCTGCTTGAGTCAGCGGTCAAACGACTCGACGTGTTCCGGCGGGGGGCTTGAGAGCCAGCATTCTCTTTCTTACCTGTCCTTTCTTAATGTCCATGGGCGACGATGACCACTTACCATCAGGTGCCTCGACTGCTCGTTTGCCAGCTATTACCATTAAAAAAAATGTGGGTACCACTGTTTGTAAAGCTTTGGATTATTTTTCGCAGCGCGGGTAGACCAACGAAGTAAGCTACAGATTAATAAATAATTTCCAATATATTTATTGACCTCCTACATATCTTTTGAAATTTAATTCTGTTACAAATATACTGAAATTAAATGGATATTAAACTTGTTTCCATTTAAATGAAAGTCACAAACTTTCATACTCTGCATATTTAAAATATAACA
This sequence comes from Agathymus mariae mariae, assembly GCA_018251895.1. Classification (NCBI taxonomy): domain Eukaryota; kingdom Metazoa; phylum Arthropoda; class Insecta; order Lepidoptera; family Hesperiidae; genus Agathymus; species Agathymus mariae. The sequence continues at coordinate 3,167 of DWPT01006970.1, read as the reverse complement.
TTAAATTTTACATTTTCAACAAATAACGAGACTTAGGCTGAAGATAAACGAGACGTATAAGATTAAAATTGATCAATCTGTAAAAAATATTCTTAGATAGAAATTTTACCACGCTGCTGATATGTCGGTGGGTTGGTTACAAGTCCAGTTTTCTGTCTTTCCTTGTTCTTGGCCCACATCGCATTAATGATGCCTTGGTGTGTTACTGATGGGCGACGATGACCACTTACCATCAAGTGGGATGTATGCTCATTTGCCGACCAATTACGTATAAAACCTAACTATTAACAACGATTTTCTAAGTATACATTTCCTAAGTACTTTTTTGTTCAATGCTGGGCGCTACTACATCCTTACTAGTAACTAACTGATTTTTTAATAAAATGTTTACCGCAACGGTTAGCAATATATTGTCAACTAATTAATTTGTTAAAGTTAAAACCATCGAGGCCAAATCTACTATTTTTTGTGTCACCATAATAAGTGACATGAGACTCTGAGATAGGAAAGAGTAACATCAATTTCACTAACAACAATCACCAAAAATAAGTTTTAAAATATTCATATTTTACAAAGAGGAGCGAATATTTTTATTTACAGCTAGACCTTGACATAAGGATAGAACAGTACCCACAGTACTCTCAGTACAGTCACTTTTCCACTTTCTGAAGGTTAGAAAATTAAATCTTCTTGAGACCACGAACCACCAATAACGAATAAAGCCTCATACGATATAATAAACGATTGTATTTAATTGTCTGCATTCAGCCTTATACCAACCACCCATTAGGACCGCAGACTGCAGACGAGCGTAATAATTATTATAACATGTAATTAAATACTTGCACAATATCATTTTGAAAGAATTCATTATATATATATGTAATATTCCGTAATTTTGTAAATAAGCTGTTATGATTTAAAACAACAGAGAAAACGCAATTTAACAAAAACACGTTAACGTAAATGAAATAATTTTATTCTTCTTTTTACCTCCAACTAAGTAAAATATTTTGCGAAAGATATATAACATAATGTGCTCTTATTGCATTCAGAGTTTGGCTTTTCCTTATTAGGGTGCTCTCAAACAATATCCGGTGAAGGAAATACAAGGTATAATTATATTAATACAGGTATTTTTTATATCGGAAACTGTATATTTATACACACAACACAATTCTGGCAATTGTAAGCAATATATTACTTAAAATACATAACAATGCATATAACATAAATAATAAATGATCTTATACCTGAGAACACCGTGATAAACGTTGAACAAAAGGTACCTGAAACAAAGTGAGTTTAATAATTTCACTATTCAATTTACAAGGTTGATGTTGGCAATGTAATATAAAAGTGGGTTAGGTGTTATTTTTTTTAAATTCCATGTCAATAAACAAAACTATCGTGTGTACAATATAAGGTTATAGTAAACATTTTATTTATATATTTTAATTGAATTTAAATGAAACAAATAAAATAATCTAAGCTAATCCGCTTTAAATTTAATTTTAAAATTTACACAAACCTTTAACTGGCAATAAAAAGTTACATTCTCACCAATCACGCATTAAAGTCATTAACTTGCCGTTTGAATTTTCTTAACGGCTCGGAAAAGGACTTATTATGAGAATTGGAGCTTAATGACATATCATTAAACTTATGCATACATAAGCGTTCCTACCTTAATTGTAATAAGGTAACATAGACACGCTTTTATTAGTGACCCAAGGGCACAACAATTGCTTCAATCGTTTAGCTACAACATATCCCATGTTAGTATCTCAAGTTCAATACACAAAGTCCAAGTGTACATGCAGTTAGTTGATCCAAAATTCATATAGTCTAAATATAAATTGAGCCATCATCATTGTCAGTGCAACCCATAATTATCGCTCTACTGGGCTCGGGTCTCCTTTCACAACGATGGGGATTAAAGCCTTAATCTGCCACATGAATTGGTGTTGGTCCTACGTAGCGAGGACTTAAAGTATTTGATATCGAAGACCGAAGGCCGACACAATAGCGAATCAGTGTAACTTGGGTTTGTATCCTACTTGTTTTTCAGATTTCTAATCTCATATAACGAATAATGCGACCAATACTGTGCAGTAGCCCGTTGTTGTGGTGATCCGATTTGAAATAGAATTATATTTTGGAAGGAAATATATACCATGGATGGTTGTCAGTATTATTAGCGTATTAAATTGTTTACATATAAATTGTCAGTTGTGTATAAATACATCGTCAAAGGCCCTACATGTCGAAGCCCTTTGACCGATACACGACACTTTAACGCATCCTTAGCCAATTGACCCTCGTCGACAGATTAATTACGGGTTATTGGTTCATTATCGTCACGTACGCTATATGTCAATTTAATATACTACTATATTTTCCCAGAAACATTGTCCAGTATAATTCCGAAAACTGACATGTTCAAGCAACTTCGCTATATTTTACATACGAAAGAACATTGACACGATGCAGTTAAATATGTAACCGCATTCTTATTTGCATATTTTTTACGAAAGAATATAATTGTTTGCAATATTGTTAAAATGATCTTAAACGTGATTCTCCTTTCACTAAAAGTCAGAGTTGGAAATCCGTAGCGATAACTTTATTTACACTGGTTGTTGCAACGTTTGAGATTTCGATAGATTTACAACTTAATATATCTATCAAACATGTAAAAAATTCTAACTTATTTCTTTCTGTATATTAAAGATATGGACCGTTTATTTTGAAAGTGGTGTAAATCCAATTTCTTTTGTTTCGAGAAAATTAAAGGTTACTATATTTGTTGATTTCAAAATACAGGCAAATCATTATATCAACATTTAATTTGATTATATAAATTTGTTTTTGGCTAATTAGACCACGATAACACATATTTATATGCTGTAAATGGACTTACACCACTTTCAAAATTAGACAATTGTAAAAATAGTTTAATTTCAATTTTGAAAAATCAAATATCGCTTAAAATATACTTCATTTTAATATAATGTTGTTTCCAAATACGCATAACAACACATACAATTTTATTTTAGACGGCAATTACATTGTGATTACAAGATACTGATTACAAGAATTTACTTATTCTCTGCATGTGGTAGTGTTTCAAAATATGCATGATGCACCGCAGGTATATAGGGTAG
>DWPT01006969.1:0-11096 GCA_018251895.1 Agathymus mariae mariae | reverse complement strand
GTGTGCGTGTGCGTGTGCGTGTGCGTGTGCGTGTGCGTGTGCGTGTGCGTGTGCGTGTGCGTGTGCGTGTGCGTGCGTGCGTGCGTGCGTTCTGAACCTGAAATTCTAGCGGAATTTCAGTTTAGCATTAACAACTATCTGAAAAATGAATTTACCGTCTGGAGCGTTCGCGAGCCTCTTGCGAGTCCGCCTTGGAAACAGGGGGCTTCACGAATGCCTGCTTATAAATCCATTCTGCTTCGTCTTCTAACTCTGTACTGCCTTCTTCTACAGGTGTGATGGGAACCTCCCTGATTTGCATGCGCTCCGGCACGTCAGTCTTGCGTATTTCATTATCCAAATCGGTGAAGTGACTTCTCTTCAATTCACTAGGCTCGTAAATCTCAAAGATGGACTTCTTGCTCGGCCCTTTAGCTTTACCCTTTTTGGTTCTGCGTTTCTCACCTAAAACAGGGTTTAATTTTAAACACGTCAGTTTGATTATCAAAGCGAAAGTTCCTTTAAAAAGTTTTCGTGTTTTTTTTTTTCAGACAGAATAGTGTGCAAATGAGCCAAAAATATACGTATTATATGGATTATCACCAACCAGTTAGCTATCTAAATGAATATATAAAATACAAGGATGCCTGGAAATAACAGGACCAAAACCAGTTACGCGCAGGCTCAATCTGTCTTGCTTTAAAAGTGTGCTGAGGAGTTTCTATAGCCGTATTTTCTCCTCTATGTTACAGCACCTTTTCTAAGATGCAAAAAATGACATAAATAAATGCATTTACAGGATACCTAAATAATTAATTGTTTTTTTTTTTATAATATGATCCTTACCATCCATTTCCTCATCGCTATACACATCCAAATCTTCGTCTTCACTCTCGTAATCCTCTTCTCCATATTTTTCAAATTCATCATAGTCAAAGTCCACACCAAATATATCTTGTCCTTCTTGCAAAGACCTGTAAACAAGGCCCAAAGATTAATGAAAATAACATACAATTACTACAAGTTCAAATGTAATTTACTTATAATTTCTGACTCTGATAAAGATTATTATATACTCTACTTATTATAGGTGATTAATTGGTTGAGTGTTGATTAAAATTAAAGTTTAACTGGGCTGAATTTGAAATAAGTTCCCGTTAATTTACGTCCATTATTATTCCATTGGATAATCGTAACATGACTATAGGGATTACTTATTCATGTAGTCCTCTCCAACTATGATAGTTTGGTCTTTCAAATGAAATACGGATGCCCTATATATATATATATATATATACATAATAAAACTAACGCATCAGTGAATATTGGCTTGCGTTTCTTCTTCCTCTCGGCGATGGGACGCCCGTCGTCATCAACGATGAAATCGTCGGCATCAGATTCCAGGTCTTCATTATCGTCATCGTAATCAGCTTCCCGTGGTGCAGCGGATTCAGTACGGTTTTCGTCCTCCTAAATATTTAAGAAATTCTACTCAGTACCCTAAAAATATACACCCCTGCAAACATTCACTAGATTTGGTCGCATAGTCGCGCACTTCTATGTCAGATGCCATAAAACACAAAGGCGTTTCTCAGAAGCTTACGTCAAATGGACCGGAACCTTTGCAACAAAACCTGATTTTGCTAGTAAATTTAATTCCATTGCACGTATCAATGTCAATGTTTTATCTCGTTTTGACATAGGTATATATATGTGTCGCAGAATTGGATCATTCAGACTATGCTATAATCTCTATAATACTAATATGCTTCATAGGGTGTACTCCATTCATTAATCATGCTATGTTATTGTACTGTTTCAAATACCATATTGGTTTCAACTGTTTTGCTACTAAACATACCATCAACACAAAAACGGCACAAATCGTCTTTAAAACATGATACTATATCACATATTGTCAGTGATCTGAAACTATATTTATTCCTTCTTTTATTCTATTATGAAAAACAAGTTTTATACTACTGCCACATGGACTACAGAGCCTATACACTGCAGGGACTAAAAGCACAGTGAGAATGATATGTTGTTGAGAAGTGAATAGAACATTACACATACCTCATCAGACCCACCCACAAACAATTTTTCTGCAATAACTTCTCTCTCCAATTCAGGGTCATCAGCCCCATCATTGTCACTGTCATCATCCTCTAAACGTCGTAACCGTTTGAACTTATTCTGTTGAACAAGAGTTACCATTAATCAAGGTAAATAGTGTCATAAATTATTACATATCATCATCTTCTTGATAAAACCCATACAGTACACAATATTTTAATTTCATATTTAAAAAAAACACTGAAAAGTGCTAGTAATGTGTGCAATATGGAAGACTACATATACATTGTTGTTGTGATCATGGATACATGACCATAGTACGAACACCATGTCACAGATATGAAATATATGTAACATATGTAACATATATTACATATGTCACAAATATATGTAACATTCTAAGTAATAGTGAAAGCATACAAACAATTAAAATAACAAGTTTGTAATAAAAGCGACAAAGCTACCACATATGCTGTGGCTTAATAAACTTAATAGGTTAATGGTACACAAGTAAATATTTTACCTAATGTCACATTAGTTAATGTAATTTTTTTTTTTTGGATCATGACTGTTCACCAGTACTTTTTTATGTATGTATATGCCCAGGCCAGCTTCAATATAGGAATTCTTAATGCAAAATTATATTCGTTTTCAGTGATTTTGGTTGATTGATAGTGATTGACAAATTTTTGACCTTGGTGATTATGAGCCATATTGTGAATTTACATTACAATATAATATTTAAATGTGCTACATACAGTTCCTTAATATCATCAGTAATTTTTCCATCTTACCCTAGCTACTTTCACTCCAAGATTCTCTTCTATAAGATCATAGTCTTCGTCCTCCAGTCTATCGTCAAGCTCATCATCACTTTTTTTTCTTTTTTTTGGACTGCTACTAGCATCAGAATCTTCTCCATCACTGCCAGAATCTTCTATAGGTGCATCATCTATAAGATCTTTCAGTTCTTCACGAAGACGCTCTTCATCATCTGATATCAACATATAAAACATATTTAGATCAACTGAGATTATAAATTGAATATTATACTAGCAATTTTAAATTAAAGTGCTTTTATAATAGTATATATTAATATGCAACATAATATCAAGTTAAGATTTTTTATTGACATACTTCTGACTATTTCGTAGTGAACGTAACAGATATGTACAAGGATGTACAAAAGGTATAGACACATACCTTCTTCTTCTTCATCCTCGTCATCACTCTGCACGGCTGCTTTGCGTTTCGGCTTCTTTGCTGGCTGCTCGTCATCTGACTCCACCTTCACGAGGAAAATTGGAATTGGAAATCAACCAAATAACACAATGCAGTAGTAATCAAAGATTGAGCACAAGCATCAATTACTAACCTCGCTCTCCTCGGCTTCGGACTCCAAAAAGTCAGCCATTGTTACTTAAGTCTTAATGTCTAGTTAATTTATTATACCCTAAAATTTAACACTTATTTCTTATGCGTTTTTGGGTAAAAAGACAAGAAATTGTCACTTTCAGAAATTATTTTGTTTCCTTGAACGAGACAAGACAAGCACAGATTAATTAAAAATACAAAGTAAGACAATACAGCGAGCAAGCAAAACGTTTGTACTTTATGGCAAATTGTACAGTGCTAGGTTGTCAAACCTATATGATTATATCTTTTATTCATACCGACAACATGAAATAAAAGCATAACACCACGTTTTAAAAGATACCAAAAAAGCATCAACTAATGGTGACTATACATCACACCCTAAGAATGAAAGTGACCTAACTTAAAGGTACTGAAATTCCTGATTTTGCTATAAATTAATTTTGAAAAACATATTCAAAAATCTTATTATGAAAAAGAGTCTGAATTATAAATAAAAAAGTGAGGATATTATACATCGGTCACTTAAGTTGATAGCAATATTTATATATGCGTGTTATGTGAAAGTGACCAAATCAATATTGCATCAGAGAAGTTCGCTAGTGGACATGTACAAAATCGACGCATTTCGATTTGTACCAGTTCATTACAAATACAGTGAAGGTACTTTCTATTTGTTTTGGCTAAACTAACTCTTTTTTAGATAAGTCTATTTATTTCGAAATAATTATTAAATATTACTCTCAGTTTTGGGAATAAATGGCTTTAGTTTAAATAAGATTAATAAATAAATAAGAAAAGGCTGACACTTATAAGAATAGGTGACTACACATGACTATGACTATGATTTATGGCTATACAGTTATGAAAACTTCTTGTGATTATTACATATTGAGTCTCCTTAATAGTAAAAATAATATGAAAATATAAGAAGTTCTTGATATACGTCTCTATTTGTAAAAAGTTATGTATGAACATTTTATAGTTAGGTACGTAATTTATTAATTGAATAAAATTAAGATTTGATTGTTTTAGTTTTATACCTATCAACTTTGTTTTCTGGTCAAAATGTCATGAAAACTTATCCACCCTGGAAGTTTAGTTTCAAGTGAAATGAAGGATTTTAACACAGAAAAAAGCAAAATCCATTAGTTGAATATACTAACAGAAAAAATGCCCCATAGGTAAAAATCAATATCATCATAAAACAATCGCCCATTTGGCTTAACATCAAAAGTATTGCAGTTTTAAAAAAGAAAATCAATCATGATCAAACATTTTACACGCCGTCAATATTGCTAACACCACCGTTTCTAAGTATAGCATCATCATCCTTATCATCCGGCATGAATTCGTCATTCAGTAGCATCTCATTATCTAGTTGCAGTAGCGCATCTTCCAACAAAGGCACTAATGAAAATCAATATTATTATTAAGTCGTTAATATTGTTATCTTTTCGTGAAGCCTGCCTGTCTAGCTACCACCCTCCTGCTTAAGTCAGCCGCCAAACGACTCGTCATGTTCCGGTTGGAGGCTTGAGAGTCAGTATCTCCTTCTTTTTTACCTTCTTCTCGTTTCCTGGCCGTCAGCGCATCAGTGATACCTTTGGTCTTGCTGATGTCCATGGGCGACGATGACCACTTATCATCAGGTGGCTCGTCTGCTCATTTGTTGACTATTACCATAATAAAAAATCGAGGCTGAATATTTTTAATTTACTTAGATAAAATGTAAGTATTAAAAACGGATCCTAAATAATACTGCTAACATAACTTAAGCTGCTATTTTAGAGACAAAGAATAAAGTAAAAGAGGCTTTTTATGAATGAGGGAAAAATATCATAAAAAGGGAAAAATCGGATCAGATGATCAGAAGGAAAAAATTGACTTTTATTAACTAGTGACCAGATAAAAAATACATTTATATGCCTTATTATGCCTCTGTTCATTCACGGCAGGGTGTTTTGAAAACATCTATACCATCACAAATACGTTTTTGATACACAACCATAAAGAAAATGAAGGAGATAATGTACATAGATAAATAGAAAAAGAAAAGAAGAAGAGCTTGTTTCCGTATATTTTCATAGCAATACATAACCTTGATTAAAACTGCAAAGAAACATTGATCACTATTTAATATTAATGAATTCGACTTCAATTACCTTCTTTATTAAAAAAAAATCTACAAGATTAATGAGGTTACAATTACACTGAAACTGAAGATAGAAAAAAAAAACTGAAGTTTGTAAGAGAGAAATCATTTGCTATATATTGAACTTTTAAAAATAGAGCTGCAAAATCTTTATTCGGATAAAATTTAGATAAGTTCAAAGAAGAAGAAGGATATCAATGATTTCCTTTAAAATAACTTGCTGCTAATTGTTTATCCTGCTTAATAAAAATCTTTTATAAGAATGGAATACTAATATAGGACAAAGTGCCAAATTAAAAAGTTCCGCCTAGTTTTTAAGTAATTTATTTTTAAGTAATTTAAAAAACAGTAATCGTTTAACGTTATTCTAAATAATTATTACTTATTAATGAACAAGGTCATAAGAAATTGTTTAATGTATGCCATTAGATCCACATAAATTTATGCTAAAATAATGACTGATTTCATAATATGCCATCAGCATTTGTTGTATCTTGCCTCATAAATGGGCTTAAAACATAAAAGTTCAATTAAAAACGAAAATGTTTTTGCAATAGAGTGATCTAATTTTTAATCACTTTATATTTAAGCTCAAAATCTATATTTATAGTATATTTAAATCCAATATAATGTTACTAATCTATGCATAATATATATAAATTTGCAAAAACTCAATAGTTTTCAATAAGTGGAAAGATACATTTAAATTTACTGCAAATTATACTTTTTAGAAAACTTTCTTGTTCATTTTCCACAAATAAATAACAACAAATAAAAATATAAGCTCTGTATTTCTATGTCAGTTCTATTATATTGCTTCCATAGTTCATATGTATTTATACAGGGTTTTTTAAACTGTATGTATAGTTATACTGTAATGTATAAATTCTTTATTTTTAATTGTCAGTTTTGACATTTAAGTTCGACTTGCAAACTTAATTATTATATTGTTATTTTTAAAAGGAGACTTAGGAACCTCCTATGTATAATTTGTTATCTTCTTAGCAATAATAAAGTACAATATGGCTGATAATCCTGGCATTGTTAAAACCATCATTCATACTGGATATAGATATGTGCCTATAAAAGATGGTTGTAAGGTAAGATCTTAATTTTTCTTTATCGGTTTTATATCTTTTTTGAATTAATTCCCACAAAGTTCCTCCTTTGCTAATTATCATTCATTTCCTTAAAAGTGATTTGGAAAGATGTCTATCTTAGCGCTTAAATCTGCCACTTTGCTCTAAGGGGTAAAATAGGGTAATGCTAAAGTATACTTAAGTCTGTTAAATATTGGATGTAGATTTGGTTAAAAACTTAATTACATAGCCAGTATTATGAATTAAATATATTATGCGAGTATGATTTCAGTCTGGTAAGTCTTTCATATGATCACTACAAACATGCTAATGATCATATACATAAAGATAAATAAGTTTAAGTATTATTACCGCATAGTTTTCACACATTGGGATAGCAGTTGACTGATTTTTTATTTGTTGCAGGTACATTTTCATTTTCAGGCATGGAGACTGGAGAAAAGGAGGACATTACTTGATGATAGCAAGAAACTTGGCAAAAAAGAGCCAATAACTATGATAATTGGACACAAATTTAAACTTGATGTTTGGGAAAATGTTATAAAAATGATGGCAGTAGGAGAAATTGCCAGTTTCAGGGTTAGCAAAGAGGTAATTATAATTTTATATATAAAACTATATATATATATATATTTATAAATATATGGATTAGCATGGCTATATAAATAATATGTTTAAATTAGAATAAAAAATGATAATCATATATAAGAACCTTATAAGGATCAAGACTGAAGAATTAGTAACTACAGTGCTATGAAGACTTATGAACTTGATACATAAATAAACATTAAACAAATAAGCAGTTCCACAGGTTTTTTCTTAGCTGGTAGCGTTGGTGGCCTATCTGCTTGTTTACTGCTGTTCTATAACAAATATAAGGATTGCACTAACATAGTTAAATCATAATTTCATACAAGTAGATAAAATATTTGTAAATTCAAACCACAACATAATTTTCTGCATAATGCATCCAAAATTGAAACACTTCAACCCTTTCTGTTAAATGCATAACATGAATTCTTGTGTTCCCAGTTGGTGTTCAACTACCCATTCATTGCAAAAACCCTACGGGAACTTGACAAGCCACTTCACACAGTAAAACACATCTGCACTATGACACTTCAGCAGGAGGGAATCGGGTACCCTGATCTGGATGGCTTGATCAACGATCCATCTGACCTGGAGTTTATTTTTGGTAAGTATATATGCTGTCTGAAACTATGCAACTGTAACATTTAAATAACCTGATATTTACTCTTTATCTTAAATTCTATAGTAGTACCAAAATGGACACTGCATTCAATAAATTTGTTCAAAAAATCCATTCTACTGATCTTGCTTGTTAGCCAAGATAAACTATATAGTACTGATCACCTGAATTTTCATATAAGATGTAATATTGCTGCCAGTCTTCATTATGATTCCCTCTTGTTTTGTTCTACTTATATATTCATTATTCATGTTAAACTATTTAAGTTTTGGGGAAATATGTTTCTTAGTTATATTTAAACTTAACAACTTTTTTTATATTCCTCTGTATTATTGTTGTAGAACTCATAAAAGTGGAGCGAGAAGATGAATATGAAAAAGAAATATGGCAAATGAATATTCAGGAACGAATTGATTTCATTCCTGAGCTAAAAGAAAAAGGCAATCTGTTGTATGGGAAGAAAATGTATGAAGCAGCTGAGGAAAAATACAAGCAAGCTATAGGAATAATAGAACAGCTCATGATTAGGTAAATAACCTTTTTGTAACATTTATGATGGTAAATTATGAACAAAGCTATAAGTGGTAACAGTCATTATTAAGTGTTTGCAGGATATAAGAATGCATTAAGCTCTCTTCTCAGTTGGCTCACCAGCTCTGCATTATATATGTATGAAGAAAAATTCACAGTTGATTTATGACGCATTTAAATCACCACCTTTTATGAATAAATAAAGATTAAGCTAGGTTACACAGAGTTCAATAACCTCCAACTGAGTAAACTTAATCACCTCATTCAGCAAGATACAACCCTAATAAGGGAGTTAACTTTGGGCTTAACCATAAAGCCTTCATCCATTATTTAATGCTGTATCAAACCACAATTTATTTGTTTACTGTTATGATGATAGATGATAAATTAGTGTTTCTTTTTATGTATGATATATGTTTTATACCAATTTTTTTAAGTGTTTTTTTATCAATATATTCAAAGCATGCAGCATTATTGCAACCATACAGCTTAACATGGAAATATGATTTATGGTCAAGTAGTGAATGTACTTTTTGTACAGGGAAAGGAAGGGTGATGAAGAATGGACGAACCTGAATGATGCAAAACTACCTCTACTACTGAACTACTCCCAATGTAAACTTGTTCAGGGAGACTACTACGAAGTTATAGAACATTGCACTTATGTATTAAAATATGATAGAGGTTAGTTTACTAAAACATATTTATACATTACTATAGCTTCACAGTTAGTCAATTTAATGTGTGTCTAAGTAATACTGCTCAGATTATCTCATTTATCGGATACAATGTATTCTAAAACAACTTTAGGATGCATATCACCTCTATAAGTCCCACTTTGCAGAACATAAAATTGATGCCTTTGGTCGTTAGAAATTTGTAATGGCTCTTTATATCTGATTTAAAAAACATATAACTTTCAGGTTACAAATGGATCTCAACAAAATTATAACTTTACAGTTTATACTTGAGCATTTATTTTTTACTTTACTTTTTTCTCCCATAAAAAAATAGATTTGATTTGTATCTGACACTACTATATTGCACCGATAATATTGGTATTGATCGAATTCTAGCAGTGTTTATCATTATCAAAAAATTATCATCACACTATCAAACTCTGGATTAGTACTTGACACCCTTTCTACTTTCAAATAATCTCAGATAGCATATATATATATATATAGATAGGTAATTACAAACAGATAGTAGATAAGTATGCAGATTTTTTTTCACTGTAGTAAGTCATATTTAATTTGTTATCGATAAATATGTTATAAGCTGCTATGCCAAGTTTAGACATTTAGTTCCTTCTATAATATATACTTAAATTGTCATTACAGATAACGAGAAGGCCTTATATCGGCGAGGGAAAGCACATCTAGGTGCCTGGAATCCAGAAAAGGCGGAGGCAGATTTTCTACGACTAAAACGTATAAACCCTGGAATGACGGCCGCCGTAGACAAGGAACTCGCCATACTGTATCATCTTAAGAAGGACAAATCTGAACAAGATAAGAATGTCTTAAAAAAGCTATTTGCACAAGATAAAACGCATTAATAATAAAATTATTATGTTGTGTATTATCTGTGCGAAGTTACTACGAAAGTGGTGGTTGCTATGCATACTGGATACGCGAATCGAAATATTCGATTCATTTTTTCCCTATAACAATTGAAATGACGTCAAATGTTATTTAAATATTATATTCAAAATCATCTAAGTGTTATGTGAAAGATCGTAAGACGTCGCACAAAATGCTGGTCTGCAATTAACCAAGTAGAGAAGAGACTAACCAGATTAGTCGTTTTAAATATATCTATGGAGAGCTGAAACAAAAGGGAAAAAACGATAGTTATCGTAAATTAGCAGACTACATTTTTATTTCTATTGCTTTTTTTATGAAATATTATAACATTCCTCCTTTAAGTTAAAATCTGTTTTGTTTTGTTATTATTTAATTGCTTTCCAATTCTTTTTTATTATACTTTTCTAGTCTATGACATCCTTTATCTTTAATTTAGAGAGGTTGAAAAAACTACCATGAGCTGGCTCATTTTTATAATGAACTCCGCTAATCTCGCAGTCCGTCATGTAATTAGCTAAACATATTTTATCTATCTAAAGATACTATAAAGAAGCATTATTATAATAACGTAACCTTTGCTACACCTCGAGAAAATATTTCGTATACTGGGACCAGTCAGCTTAGCTCTGGTTCTCTGTCGGAAATCTTTTTGAAACTCCCTATAACAATAAATCTAGTCTTATAAAGATAAATGTTTTAGTTTTAATATGCCTTAACCATATCTATACCAATATTATCATGTAATGATATATAGTAATTAGATAAGTAAATTATATACTGTGTTAAATATAATATAATTATATTTGAGTAAACTCCGATATAAGTATTGATCGGTGGAATAAAAAAATAAAAATGGTTAGTATAGCGTGTAGCATCAAAGACTAAGTTTATTTCGGTCTGCAGGTACGATTTGTAGTTAAAGGAAAAGAGGTGAAAAAAATTGAGCGTTCTCGTACTCCGGAGGGCACGTTAACCAGACGACTTAAGTTGTGATGGTGATGATGATGATGGCGATATAAAGGCAGACCCGAGGCCAGTATGCCACCTACAATGAGTATTTGTATTATTCATAGCCGGCCAAA
>DWPT01006968.1:0-11096 GCA_018251895.1 Agathymus mariae mariae | reverse complement strand
CGTGTACGACGTACCACTGATTTTAATTATTTCATTGAAGCTATTAAATGATCGCGCGGCTCATGTAAATTGTCAACAAAGCAAGATGTACGAATTGCCTCGTACAATGTTTGAATATTGAATTAGGTACGTGGTACAGAGACAACGACATTCAACGCGTGACTTCTAGTTCGTAATTACTTCATTCGTTGTTCATCTGGGTGTTTTACAATCTAGAAAGATGCGTTTGAATTCAAGAGTAAATATAGCCAGTTACATAACTAGTGCTTGAGCATAAATATACATAATATATAACACAACATAAAATAAATGTCATTTGAAAAATTTAAGATCCATTTTGCATCTAAATGTGTGACTGAAGGCAAATAGTCAATTGTTCATAAATGTCTTGAACTTCACTCGCAATAATACTTCAGTCGTAACGGTGACATCGTAGTACAAGCTGAACCTGTTATTGGCACCATATTTATGATCTCAAGTTTGTTTCCTGCACTGAAAGTAACAATGTCATTCCGCATACACCCTAAGGGCAAAACACACAATGCCGAGGCGTTGTCCCGGGGACCAAACAAGAAACCCCAATAGAAAACAAATTGACATTTCAATGGCACCGCCCAAGGACCGACGCATTTGCAATTCAAAGAACCACTTTTCAATAACATGCCAACGTATGGAAATAAATGCGTTCTGAAAAGGATCTGATTCTGAATAGACACGCCTTGAGGGCACGCGTTCAATACCGTGGGTTAATCTGATAATGTTCGAGTCATGCACCTTGGAGAGAAACAACGGGATACCAAAAATGGCATCGAAATTGAAAACTGTTTATGTACTTAAGCTAATGTACTCGAAATGTGTAAAAAAGATTGTAGTCGAATAACAAATACAAATCGTTTTTCGCACAGTTAGGGACAAACGAAGAGATATATATATACTACAGCCAAACACAAAGCTAAATGAAGATTGTCAAAACTATTTAAAAAAAAAAAATCAGATTTATACATAGTTATTACTATAATGGGTAGTACTTTTCTTTTAAAACCGGATAAAAAGATTGATTCAAGTTAGTAGATAAAAAAGTTCTTTTAGTGTGAGCACTCAGTTTTAAGCAAGTTGAAATGTCGATAAGTCTTCCTAAAATATATATTCCTATTTTTAATTAAACTTCAAAAGCATTATAAAAGTGCCACCGAGATACATCAAAACTAATAATATATGGTATATATTTTTTTTTATTTATTCAAAAAAAAACATTTTTATACTAATACGCTTACGCCGCCAAACTGCAAGGCAGTTTGTAGGCGGTGAAAATAGCTTTTATTCTACAGTATTAATATAATTCTACATTGCAACATTTATAGTGCCTGTGTGTTTAACATAACAAATAAAATTTATGGTTATAATATTAAGACAATGAAATATAATTTCATATTAATCATCTTCGTGTCCAACTTTCTCGGTTCATTGAGATAAAAGTAATAACACTTTCGGACGGGAACAAATGGGCTAATCGATCTTAGCCGTTTCAGATAGTCAGCCTTAGCCAACAAACGTCTGTCAAATGTCGAGACGTCACGACTTCTGGCTTAAATAAAAATACAATTTGTTGCACTATCATTACGGAACTGAAGAATGAACACAATTATTGTATGCTAGCAAATGCCCTCACTTCGCTTCGGAAAAACTACCTTACGCTTAAAAATAGCATCTGCATTTTACTGGCTTTTACTCATTCTGTGAATTAGAAATACATATATTAATTCATAACATTTATGGACGGATTGCAATGAGACAAAGTAAGTTTTAAGTATTAAATGATGCTTACTGCAATACATGAGTGAAAATCAGAACGGAATCCGTCAAGCCGTTTCCTAGATTAGCGGGGACAAACTCACAGACAAAATTTTTAACAACTATTGTTTTGAGTTCTATTGGGTCAATAAAGGCCCGTAATAATGTTTTTTTCTCATATGTCGTTCATGTACAGAAAGCGATCAGTTAGAATATTATTATTAGTATAGATTTCAACGTTGTTTATCACAATTAAACATATATTATGGAACAAATGGCTAACGTTTTCTCTAATGAACTCTTTACCATTGGACTAGATAAACATATACACAAATACTAAATATATTTCGCTATTTTATAACAAAAAGATATATGTCACCTTATTTCAGGTGATAGGTATTTCAATGCAAATATTGTATAATATTTAATTTAATTATTTCATTATATATAGAAATACAATAAAATATACCTACCGGCCACTATACAGCCACTGGACAATTATAGTGTCTAAGGTAGACTGGAAAATTATTAAAATTTGTTTAGACTTATTAAAATATGTATAGTTACTGGTGAAGAATTATTTAAAAGATTCAACAATAAAAACTTTAACTGAAAAACTTAACTTTAAATTTTAAATTCCCCATGTATATAATCATTATTAATTATTCCAGTTTATGGTAACCTATTAATGTACAGAGTGCTTGAAGTGCGAAAATGTATAATAACGGTATCCAAACGTGTTACAACCGCGCATAAAGACCTCCGTGCGCAAAACCCTGATATATTACCCTTTACCTACTCACCTAGAACTTCGCCGATAAATCAAGGGTTAAATAAACAGTTGTAACGTGATAAATGGGCTATTTTAACAACATACCAAACGTATCTACACACGTAGAATGTAGACTGCCATATTACTTACTAGCAAAGTGCATTAACATGGACGAGGTAGAGCCCCTGTGAGTACGACCCGTGTAGTGTTAAAAGCATAAACATCTTTGTGGACAGTTCTCGTAAATTGTTATTTTATTCCAAACGGTCAATTGCGTTCATTTCTGAGTTTTTGTTAACTTATCACTATTTTGCAAATTAAATTTCAATAATTGAATTTTTTACAAATACACACTTCTGACTATTATCTGTGGACGATGCACAACTAATTAACGTATAGTAAATTAAGTGACGCAAATCTTCTTATTATGACGCATATAATGAAGTATTATTGTATATAAAGTAATTTGTACAACTAATGAATAAAGCAACAGTGAATTTTTGAGATCCGGATTTTCTTTTTAATAATAGCAGTTTCATTTATTATTAACTTTTCAGATCTGTGCAATTTAATTTATTCTCAATTTCTTAAAATATAGAAGAATAATAATAGTAATAAAAGAAATAAAAGTGGTAAAAAGCAATTAAATGCGTTCACATGCCTTACATAAACATAAATAAAAACTGGTCTCATATAAATCTTATCAACCGGTTAATAGATTATCAGATCTGATGACAGCTAAAGTGTGCTCATATGGACCACACTCATTTCAAACAATAAAATTATTCTTCTAAATTCGGCTCACACGAAAGAAAATTCTTGCATTACGAATACAATTGACACATACTAATTATTATATTGGATGTTATAAAAAATCATGAAAGTTTGCACAAAAGAGAATAAATTCACGTTAATAATCTTTAGAATAAAAAAATAAAAAAGCTAATGCTGCTTGAGCTTAACAACAGGTGCTGACAACACTTGCTCGGCATCCGTAACACAATTGCCATAAACAACTTTAAACATGTTATCCATTACAACACCCATTTGTACCAACCGAATTACGTAAGAAGACAAGTGGCGCGGTTATGAAGAATATTTGAGAGTAGGCGTATACGATGATCGATTATAATCCTCACATATATATATATATGTCCAATAAAACTACTTCAGGATATGTTTATCTTACGAATATTAGACATAATATTCTAAGTAAAAAGTTGTTAAGTAAAAACCATAAACAACCTAATATACATATATATTATGAATATATTTTATTACATATCAATTATACACAAATTCAATTTCGAATTTTCTGAACGGATTTATTTTAATATTAA
This sequence comes from Agathymus mariae mariae, assembly GCA_018251895.1. Lineage (NCBI taxonomy): Eukaryota > Metazoa > Arthropoda > Insecta > Lepidoptera > Hesperiidae > Agathymus > Agathymus mariae. Next base: position 7,193 of record DWPT01006968.1, on the reverse strand, counting down.
TTTTATTTATTTTATCCATCGCTATAAACCAAATCACTACGATCACTTTTTTACTCACATACTAACGCATGTTCTACAGTAACATAACTATTGTACCTAAACCAATTAGGTCGACATGTGTTAAGTCAAAATAAAAATCAATCCAATACTTCAGAGTCGACATATTTTTGGGAGCAATGTGACGTAGCCATAAAACAGTATTAGTATAAGTGAAAGCATTATAACATTGTATACATTACGGGCACTTTAATATTGCACAAGGAAACTGATATTTCTATCCGCCAGCAGCTTTAATATTGTGATGGTGAGCGGTAAAGTCGACCCACTTTTGTTTTATGAAAAATTAAAGCCCATAATCCAGACGATACAAGGCGATGGATGTTTAAAGATGACCTACAGCATTTTACTATGAAGTTAATTAAATTTCTACAGCATTTCTGAAGCTCAGTTAACAGTGATCATGTCCAGCTAGCAAAAGATCGTAAGATAGATACAAATATTTATGTGTAATCAACATTCGTTGCACATTTTTGAAGCTATTTAGGATAGATTTAGTATGTCTTTTAAAAATTAAAATAAGTTAATTTAACTTATTTTAATTTCACATATTTTTATTCGTGGGTAGGAACGTAAATTTTAATAAAACAGCACAGGAAAATATAGAATAGCAACATCACCCGGCTACCTGTGTTACAAATACCATCAAACCACCACATGTTGGACAGATTTGAAACAGGATACTTTAAGACTGGCTTCACATAACCATGGTCCGCAATAATAAGTACAAGTTGGATAATATACATTATCATCATTATTCATCCACAGACGCAATGAATATATGGCATGGAACTGCTTTCTGCAGCTTGAAATTATGCTACATGCAATAAAACTCCTTTTGAGCAATAAAAATGTTTTCGTGTGATTCAAAGTTATTCCCTCTTATTTCCAAAAATATAAAGGCGAAAATAAAAAAAATAAAAGAATTTACGTCACCTTGGCTTTTCGGGAAAATTAAAAAATCACGTGTATAACGTAAATACGTTTGGATAAATGGCAACAAAGGACTGGAATATCTTACCCGTGTTGGGGTCCCTGCCTACTTATAATGTGGGAAACTTGATGAGAAAAGATAAATTAGTGCATTCAACATCTTAGAATTAATCACCACTTACTGCCAGGTAGAATAAGCAGTTGTTAAGCATAAACTTATTTTATAAAAAAAATCTCAAACCAACAGAGACTGAATGGTTTATTTTAATATCTTAAGCAACTGTTAATTTTATCTACTAATACCACTTGAAGAATGTTTCTTATATTATTCGGTTTTTTTTTATTAAGGAAGCAATTAAAGTGGAAGTGAAGTAGCTTTCGACATACAAATAAAACAATTCATCCCTGGTTTCATGATGATGTAATAAATTCACTTCAACATAATAAAGAAGAATGTAAAAAGCTTCTGCTTAATATATTTTCTCTACTAATGAGCACTCTCCGGCAAAGTTGTAACGTTAAGTATTCATTTTTCTGACATAACATTTTTCTATTCATAACAAACGTACACGCAGTCGTGTATACTAATTAAATTCTTAATTCCAGGGGAAAATTCAAATAAGAACCGCCTTTTTGTAGGAATTTATTTAGCGTTCAGTTTTACTAGTAGCAACTCCCTTTAAATGTTAGTTGTTGGAAATGCAAAAGAAGATAAGTTAAAGTATTGAAAGGATATAATTTCAAAACAGTGTCAATGAAATCGATGAATTATAGCGTATACATTATAGCTTCAGGAAAACGATAAAGAAATATCCTTAAATCGAGTCATGTAAAATAAGCACCTACTACTTGCATATATTCCACCTTATCGCTACTACATACATCTGCTCATTACCTATAATATTATCGCAGCACAACACACAAAAACAACCTGTTACCAATAAAATAGAATTGCTGTCACAATCCGTAACACCCTATTCGAATAATTATTACTCTTCGATTCTCGGATCTCTCGAATTTAAAAGGCTATATACTCTATAGCTCAAATTTGCTCGCGAAGGAAAATAAGTATTACCATACACGAAATTGTTATAAAAAAACGGATGTGTTCAAAAAAGGTACCTTCCTTCGAACCCTAGCCAAGCAAAGATCCGATGTTTAAGTACTACGCTCGTAGCTTTCTCACTGTTAATTTTTCGTATTACTGTTTATTTTTTTTTTTTATTTAAATAGCCGACAAAGCGCAGACGAGCCTCCTCATGGTAAGTGGTAATTCCGATTATAAAATTAAACAGTGGTAATACATATTTTCCTACATTTTTTTAACAACCACAATTCAAGTTGCAACAATAAGTTATGAACTTATTGTTAGATATTGAAATTTCTCTTGCTCTAAAGATTATAATCTAGTTATATAAACATAATAAAGTCTAGTAATAATATATATATTAAAATGTATTATGCATAAAATGGTCCCACGTATCATATAAAGCAAACGCTACTGTTTTAAATAACTTATTAAAAGACTTTAGGTATCCTTATCAAGCACTAACAGAGAACAGTTTTCAGCCGGTCAACGATGCGATCCGATTATGTTAATAACACTGTTCGATAAAAGGATTTTGGAGAGCCTTTGATATTTACCCCAGAGGTTTAAAGCTGCAAGTTCAATGCAATATCAACTTGCAAAATACATATATAGGTATAAGTTAAATGCACAAACCTAGAACACTTTTTATTGTAAGCAAAATGATTAGAAAACAAATTTATTGTTATTATTATTTATACATACAATTGAATCTTCAATAATACAGCACCATTGTAACACATTTCAACACGAATTTTGTCTTTGATGAGGTAGTATAAAATGTCGATAGATTTATCAATAAGTTAGTAAAAAATATATATATGGTCTAAAAAAGTTTGCTTGTGTATCCAGGTGAATGGTTCGTCGACATTTCAGAAAAAAACGATAATTTAAGTTTTTATATATAAATAAATCGGAACAAATACGTTTATATATATTTTTTTATCGAGTTTTAATATCATCATATCGCATTACAAATAATACAAAATAGTAGAAGTTTAAAGTGAAACCGTATTATATTTTCTTTCAAGTTTATACGTTTTTTCTCTCACTAAACCCCAAACGGAGTCCCCCATCATATTTTCGTTGTATTGGCCCTGACAAAGGTGTTCGAAGCCCATGATGTCTTGATGAAAACGTTCTCCTTGTCCTTCTGAATACGCCCTCGTGTTGTTTTCAAATTATCTAACTGAGCATGCAGCATATGTACTCATAGAGACATTCTGCAGCCCATAGTTTTAAAGTCTTGAAATATTTTACTAACCACAAAATGAGAGGCGAATTTTGTGTCTGTGGCGAGTAATCTCCGTAACCAAGATACCTATTTGGAAAATTATTTTACCTATTTAAGGTACATTATTCCAAATGGTCATAGGCTACATATCATATCATGTGTATTTATAAATTAGCTTGAGTTGCGATGATATTTCTAAACTACTACTCAATCTGTGTGATTTTAGTTTTTCGATCCATATAATGTCGGGACGGACCCCTAGTCCGATAGTACAGACAATGCACCCCAATGAAGCTCTACTACCAGAGAGAGGTAACAATTCCAGATTTATGAAATGTCAGTTCCCGTTAAAATTCCTAGTCCGAACTGTGACGCGTATCGAATGACTTAATTCTAAAACAAAAGATATCATAGAACAAATCGTTTCACTCAGCATTTCTCTCATTAACATGATTTGTTACATGTGCGTAACGGACGAGGAACTTGAATGCATTCATACGTACGTTCACAGCGTGCACGAACAAAACGCATTGTGTGTCCTATGACGTAATTGAACACGAAATTCGAAAATAGAACCAGAGCGTCTTTGTTCATTGATAAAAAAAAGTTTGACTATTATTTACGAACGCGTTTCATTTTACGAGTGTACATTGACGGCTACAAAAGTTTATGAGTAATAATTTTTAAGGACTTAAAACTGTAATTGGTGACCGTTTCATAAGAAGCCTTTGTTTATATTAGGGGCTATTGTTCGTTGACACTAGTGATGAAAACATGTGCAAGTTTACGCTCCTTTAGTGGTAAACAAAAACTGATGGATTTTTAATCACAAATAAAAACAATCGATTCAATACCTAACTAGTTATCGATTATTTATTTTATTTCAAAATAAAATAAACTAAACTAAGACGCTTCTACATAATTAATTGAACTCGGGCATTAATATGTGATGACTTGACCAAGAGGACTCTTATCTACTATGACCAAAGCTGACCAAATAAAACTTAAAGGAATAACAGCAATTATATATTTAGAATATAATATGTAAAATAAAAAAAGATACTTTTTACCCCTTGTAATATTTTGAAACATTAAACTAAATTACTAAGTAGATAATTATTACAAGAAATTACGGATATTTACACTATAACTCTAGATTCAAAGCCAACTATTAAGGTAATCATAAAATTCCCGCCACAAAATATGTACTGAGCATCATTAGGAAGTACTAATTAAAACTGTTTGAACACTCAATTCGGGCGGCTTGTTATAAGGGCGCCCTATTAAAGTGCCGGCAGTTTCCTGTACGCAAGACATTTGTGTATGCGTAACGACATATTTATTAGTGCATAGTTTATTTATATTGGGGCTGTAAGTGTCGGACGGGGTTATCGCGGGTTGGATTATGAATAGTCGGTATTACGATAAACTTCCACTTAAAATACTTTTGTTAATCTTGTACGTTTCGTTAAAAAATAATAATACCCGATAAGTTTATTTCACAAGTTTCCGCAACACGGGCAACCCTAGGGGCTACTAGTGTGTGAATTTGTGTGTGTGTATAAATTACAAAATTTTGTAGAGGTTTTTATATAACTGAATTTCGACTAGGTTTTTAATGGATCTTCAATTATTACCGTACGTTCACAAACTACTAGTTACTACTCGAAACGTACTTTATTTTATAATCTTCTCTCATTAGACTCAAACTCTGCATCTTACCTGTAACAAAATAAAACAGGTTAAGTAATACATGGATATTAATTCAAAAAGAAAATTTATTTTAATTAAGAATTAATTTTGATAATTTATTATAGACTGCTCCTTTGTTGTAAAATATTTTTGTAACGATGTACCAGCAGTTAATGCGGAGTAAATTTCCCCCGTAGACAGGTTTAACCTATTTGCATAACTACCGGTCTTCAGCATCTCCTTGTAATGTAATACGTACGTTCAACATTCTTGTCGGAAAAACTGAAAGATTTAATAATAAGGAACCACATAAATATCACGCCGAGAAACGATATGCAGTTTTATTGCGATCGATCGATAAGCACCCCCGCCCCATCCAATTACTTACAGAGCGAACACGAGAGAATTATCTAAATTTCATCTAAGAAGTCAAGATGATCCCTACGTACTCCACATGGATTGTATCTTTACGAACTATCCCGGTTGAGCTTCTATTTCTTTCATATCGACAAAACTAACAAGATAAGCGCAACAAGGATCGTCGATCTTATCTCCTTCTATAGAATTGCAACTCAACTTTTGCAGACTCAGTTCAGAACAAAGCATTCCGGCAAAAATAATATTGAATCGTAACATTTGAGTTGCACGAACTTAACAATGCCAAGATTGAATTCGTTTGTCAAGATGATCGTAAAAGTGAAATGGGTAATTTAATAATAATATAGAACTCGTTTTCAGTTTTATGACAATTTATGATGTGACATACTAAGTAATAAGAGGTTATATATAGGAGTGGGTCTAAAAGATTAAAGAAGTTGAAAGATTCAACTCCTTGTCCTGCATCAATATTACATGAGACTAACGGTCCCTCCCGACTTCAATCGGGATAAACAATTAATTATTATACATAATATACACTTGATATGCAGCCAGCTATTGCCATACAGAATAATGTTCCTTTCGGATAGTAACATAATTTTTCAAGTAGGTGCCGAGATTCCTGAACATACCTTGCGCATATACACAAACTAACTCACAAAATTCACACTCTCTATTTATAATATATGTATGGATATAGATAAATAATAGACAGACAAATATAATAAATCAGAGTTCTTATTCAGTTAAATAATGACTTGATTCGAAGAAGAAACACCTTGAAAATTTATCATATTACTGAGATGAATACGCATCGAACAATACAAGTGAATAATGTATCGTCAGTTAATTAACAGAGTAATAAATAGGACGTTAAGTTAATCTGTGAGCCGAGTCCAGTGGTGGAAGAGCTTAGATTGTTCGTAAGTTTACGATACCAAATTTACTAGTAAACAAAGTTTAGTTCGAAGCGCAACATCCAGAGGCAGTGTAGAACCACTACTAAATATCTGAGTCAGTTCGTAACGCAAATTCTCCTGTGTAGAATAGCATCCCATGGTTGCTGCACTAAAGCTGAAAAGAAAGTAGTTTTCTCTGAGCATTTTTGAATTACTAATCACGACTGATTATAATTTTATAGTTCTAAAACGAAAACAGACTTAACATAACAAATTTAATTTATATTTTATCTACAGTAATATTATGAGTTCAAGTTAGGAAATAGACATTTTTACAATATATGTTTATAACGAGGTACACGGGTACCTCAAACGCGTCTATATATGCTAGAATTTAAGAACTAAGAACAAAGAAAGATCTCTCAATGAAACACACAGTTAAATGACTGTGACTTATTTCATATTACCCAAAAAACATCAGATAATTTTCCTCGGAATAACGAGTAAAATTCAGCGAACTCCGACAAAGAAAGAAGAAATTCCTATTCACAGTGAACGGACACTCGAAATCTTAAACAGACGAACGATTCCAGTTAATCAGTTAGTTTTTAACATCGTTTGACTGCGTTGGAGCGTCGGTACGCAAATTTCAATTTTCTACTTGATCTATTTCAACATGATTCAGATAAGGTTAAGGAAACTAAGCAAGGGGTGTCGCGTTCAAGGTGAGTGACGTTCTGATTCTATTGGGTATTATAATGATAAAATAAGATCATATAATCCTGTTAGAAATTGGTAACAACATTGCGAGATGTAGATAATAAAGTCTCTGGTAATTATTGCCGATCAAACTAAAAACTAGAAAATAATTATTGATGACAAATAGTTTAATATAACTGTAGTAGAAGATGAA
>DWPT01006967.1:0-11096 GCA_018251895.1 Agathymus mariae mariae | reverse complement strand
GATTAAAGATATTTATGAGAATTATATGACTGCATCATTATTTCTGTCCTTTTATTTCGAAATTGAAATTTTAAGCTGACCGGATTGTTGTATAATATAGTCGTAGATACACCTGCCGCGATAACTTTATATATAAGGCTATTCGTATGTCCAAGTAAAATTAGTGGAACAAATGACCGAGCATTAGTCACGGGAAGTTTATGTGGGGTAATGTTATGTATGACTAATGGTAAGTGAAGAATGGCATGCCGCTCTTTCAGGGCGAATGGTCGCTTTTATTGATGGGAGCATGATAGAATATTATATTTTTTTATGGTGCAATGCAAAGATTTATTTAAGCCACGGTCCACATCTAAGCGACACGACAGCAAAATACGAGTGTATTATAGCTAATAACAATTATATCTGTATGATTTAAAATTGTAACGGTCTGTGGTTATACCGACACGTAACGATATATATTTTCTTATTATATTTTGACGGACGATGTAAACAGTGCTTTTTCCCATGTATCACGTTGCTTTAATAATCATTTTTAATTTTGCGCTAGCAAATTTGGATAAAACAGGCAAAATCATTAAATTAAAATATTATCTATGAGACAATCCACAGTTGTTTTACATTTCACTTTACATAGTAAACTTCAATGGAGCGTCTATATATCAGTTAAACTTTTATTTTTCTCTGTTTTCAGTCTTATGTCTTACGCTATCCTTATTTAGGGTAAAGCCGCTGACATTCATATTTCTTTCGTAGAAAAGAGAATTACAGTTATATATAATATATATTAAAATCACGTCATTAAGTCTTAGAACGTGGACTCGGAAGAAAAATTAAAAGAATCATAACAAAGATACTCACCGTAGCCTCTTAATACATTTGGGATAATTTAATATTTATATTTAAAAAAAATATATATATACGTATTTAATTTTTGGTTTAAACTTACTTTGTAATTATCAAGGGTTGTTTTAAAAGATGTGCCGAGGAGTTTCTTTCGCCGTTTCTTCTCTTCGAAGATTTGAAGAATTTGAATTTGAACCCTCGCAAATATATTGCAAAAATATAAGGTATATCACAATAGTCTATTAAGAGTAGAATTCCCAAACAAAAAAATCTTATTTGATGTATCTAAAAGAAATATATGCGCTGTACAAATTTGAAGCGTCTAACTTCAGCTACTTTGACTGGGCGTTTATGAATCATTTAATGAGGACAAAGTGTTTTATTTACACTAAATTTCGTTTACCGGTCACCTGCAAGTCTCCTCGGTAATAGTCAACGCCCTTAACTACACAGTGAATGGTGACACAACGAAGTGCCATCGGAATCGCACTGATGACGCCGTGCGTGATCGACAGGTGAGTCAGTCGGTCTCGTCGTGTAGGTGTAACTTTTGTAAACTTCCGTTGTTCCCACACACCTCACCGACGTCGCGGCAACCGGACCGGACGCTGAGAAGCCTGTTATCAACGCGTGCCGGGCCTGTCAAACACTGAATTTCTTTAATTGGAAAGGTCAAGATCCGCGAAAAGCGACGAGCAATTCACGATTGACATGAAACTAATAAATATTTCTGTGTAGCGATTAAGTCTTTATGTTTATTTATTATTTTTACACCTCCCATACTCCAAGGACTCGATTAAATTTAAATATTAATTACTGTAATTTTAGTAAATAATTTTTTACGATTCAAATATCAATCACATTATAAAAAGTAAAGATGATTTACATTGAAATTGGTACGTTATGTAAATAATATAAAAGGATTTTATGTGAAATTTAATGACGATAATAAAAAATGTTATATAAATTAATAATTAATATTGTCCCCCTTTAATAACACATTATTAATAACACATTTATGTTATTTATGGAAGTTTTGTTCGCGTTGATTGATATAATGTCACGACGCGATGTTATATGGCTTGACGTTGATAGTAGCTACGTCACGGAAGTGTAATCGAATGAATGCGTTCAGTCAAAATGTAAGCCGACGATCTTTATATTCTTAGGTAATCCTAGTACGATACGTAACCGAGCGAGGCTGCAGACACAACCGCCGGAACGATTGCCCCTAGACATGTAAATGTAGTTAATTGGCTCCATCATGCAATCAATGGCGGATTAAGTGCATAGCTTGAAAAAACGTCACCTACAAACTAGCGGAAGAATACAGAGTAATATAGATATCGCTAACGTTGACAACGGTGAGAGCCGACTGGTTTTAATCTAATCGTAATTGGTTTAATTGTTTCTACTCTACTATATTACTTTTGTCCTTTTGATGTTTAAGTACTTTGTTGATTCATTTAAATATTATCAATATCCCATATCATCTAATGACCTTCAATAATATAACACTGCTACTAATCCGCGTCAATTCGAGAAACATAATATTTACAAATAGTCACATCCACGACAATTGTTGTTATTCACTTCTATTAAATGTTATGAATTTTGTATTCATCTCATAATATTCTTTAATTGTCGGTTATTTATTGTAATAGGTACCCAGAATATATGAAAAATAAAAAATGAAAATGAATGAAAATCCTCCAGTTATTCTGTGGAGTCATGTTACTACGTAATATCAAAAAATCGTAGAAAGTGGTTAACATGATTGAATTTCCATTGTTTTGTTTATTTGCATTTTATCTTTTGTAAATACATAACAGCTAGGAATGTAATAATAAAATTGTTAGATGAACTGTTATCTTTTGTTACGTATCACGATTTTCTATATATAATATCTAAAATGTACAACAGGTAAAGAGGAACAGTTTAAAAACGCGATATGCATATTAAAAAAAAAAACTGTTTTTTTTTAATTATCAATATGGATATAACGTAGGGGCATGCAATGCACTTGGTGTTAAATAACTAGTGTTAATGTTAAATAACTTGGTGTTGAATATCTTTGGAGTTTCATTTCATTAAGCGGTTAAGTTGCCTAACGAATCACTTATCGCACCTAATTGAGGAAGACATTTTTGTGGCCATCATCGATAACTATATGGTTTTACTCAAGTGTGTTTCTGTTTCGAAAGATGCTGCATTCATTATTAACGCTTTGATAATATCCTACTTAGTTAGCAATTTGGTTTCAGACAAGCAATACAAAGTTAAAGGAAATGTTATACTATGATATGGGTACTCACTATACCTATATTGTATGTAGATATTGAGCCGTAACTCTACGACGATTTGATTTGATTCATAAGAAACCATAGATATCGTAGTAGTTTCTCGCAGTTTATGGATTTATGAAATCCAACACGAGGGTCTCGTAATTTTTCGATGATATACGCAATTTCAATGTGTCACCGTTTACTTTTGGCGAAGGAAAGGATCGTGTGAAAACGTGCGTACCGGAATGTTCTCCGTAGTATGCACGAAAGTGTGGTGTCTGGAAACTGTGGCGTGGTCTACATGTTGGCGTCGGAGATCAGAGCCCAGCGGTGGGACAGTCATGGCGTAAATGATGATGACGTGTAATAATATCGCAGTAAAATGTGTACAATCAACGAAAGATAAGTATGAAATAACACGTCAAATGAGAATAATTCATTATAGGTCAATCACCTCGCCAAGTATATTGTTTACGCGTTCATAAATCACAATAACTCTGGTCTGACTCGGGCCGCTTACGCGCGGGCTTTTAATACGCTCTAAAAGTTTTTAATTCAGTGAGCGTTCCTTTTGTCCAGATAAAACATACTTAGTAGTCCGGTTTCGTGCCGTATTTCCTTAGCTGCGATGTTCTCATTACAGGGAATGTTTTAAAGTAAACTGTGGTATCAGCGGAAACAAAGCGCCTCGTCTGTACCTTGGTGTACTACGGCGTCGCGTGGATAAAAGTATGTTTATGTATTAAGAGCTTAAGTGACCCAGTTCCACTTCGGCCGAGTGCAGTTATGGTGGGGCCGATAGCTTATCGCGGTGTGTGCGATCGATAAATCACTTGAAAGTACCACTTGCTTTGAATGCCACGTCGTGTCACGAGTATCAATTTGCTTTTTCTTTATTCATTGGCGTGTGTCGAAGTCGGGATTTTTATTGCCACCAAAGAATGGGTTATGTGATGATAAATGGTCACCGTCAAATGATGATATTAGAAGCTTTGCCATGATGCATAGTCGGAATAAACTAGGCTGAATGGTGTTTAATGTTTGATTGTATCTACCTAGTCCTCAGTTATTCCATCTTCCAGCGTTGTTGGTTGTTTAGTGTCGAATAGATTTAAATGCGTTATATTCAACGCATACCTTACAATTTAGAGTGCTTACCTATTGAGGAATTGATTTTTTCCTTTATGTCGCTGGTAAACACATTTGTGGTACCACGCTTTTGACGGGACGCGTATGTGGGACACATACGGAATACTCACCGAAACACAGGGAACCTTAAGTTTTTTCCTGGAAATGTACCACCACAAAGAATCATTCTACTTTTAAAGAATTAGCTTCGTGCAATCTTCTTTTATGGTAATACGGTTATTATAAAGCGTTTTCAGTACGGAGTTAATTTCAACCCTCAGTAATAGTAATGTCTAGCTATATATAGGAATGTAGAGATAAGTTACCATGGGTGGCAGTAGTACTTTTATTTACTACCATGAAAATTATATGTACTAATATTTTACAATTGTGAACTCCAAAAATATTACAAGACGAACGCATTTTGCAAGAGAAAGAGGTCTATAAATTGTAACAAAATATCGCTGTAATTTAAATTTAATTATCTACCTAACCGGTCGCAATAGTTACTCGTAGGTTACCTGTTTATTTACATCTTTATCGAGCGATCACGCCGCGTCGTGTCATTGTAAATATGTTGCATTCATTAACTGACGGCACGTGCCGCGGCGAGATGCGTCGGTTGGTCCAAACGTGGTCGTGCGGGCGTTCCGATCTAAAGTAGGGTCACCAAAAAAATAGTAATTGTCTTTACACGTTCTATGTTATGTACCTGATACCAACTTCAAATAAGGCTAATGTTATGCCTTATTATCATTACGTAGTCATAAAGTGTACCTATGGTATTAATATCTTTTGTCTTTATGGTTTTTTCGAATGCGCCAACACACAGACGAACAACGAATAACTTGTCGTAAGTTATTTAGATCTATATTAAGTTAGGGTGGATTTTTCACCGTAATTAGTTGTATCAAGTTTAGAGAATCATCAAGGTATCAGCAGTCTCATAATTCAGATTTTTGGGTTTTCTTCTTAGTGTTTTACATTCGTGTTAACCCTCGCGGGCGAGTGTTTTGGTGGGGATAAAGGAGCTTACGTCTACAGCAGTGCATCGTCCGCAACCGGTTCTGGCTGATGTTCGACGTCACCAATCTTGATACTTGACCCACAGGTGCGTTGGACCAGTTCGAGTTTCTAATATATTCAAGTTTTAAAAAATTGTTCAACCTCTAGTGTTGTCTACTTGAATAGTATATTAAATGAATTTTGATATACATATATTGATTGTACTTGCTTAGAATAGGATCCTGTTCTGTAGAAGTATTTTTATTCTGATTCTATGCTTATTAAAATGCTTGACTAGAGTCCCGTACGATGGTGAGTGTTTACGATGCCTTAGATGGTAAAGTGCACTTATAAAAAGCCTATTCACTTTTTAATTTATATGTCGAACCAATCTGGTTGCTACACGACTCGAAATTCTCGTCTTGTTTAAAATTAGAAGAACTCTTTCGCTGTTTTTAGTCAAAAGCATATTATTAATTGACCGTTTGCTTCATGCAGTCATTCGTCTCTGCGATGGTCGGAATCTAATAAAACTACACGCTCTTAAATTTGATGTCAGGTTGATAAATTGAAAGTAGTTTGAGCTTTTTTTCAATTCCTACTATTAGTTTACAATAGGGTTGTTATGGATATGAAGTTTCGGAGCTGGACACAGATACGGCTATACTCGGATTCGGTTACGATTTCGAATATATATTTGTTTCGTATATCCGATAGTTTCGGTTACGGTTACAGAGCTCCTAGTTAATCTGAATTTTCCTAGTTTAACTAGGGATGTATGGAGTTCCCTAGTTTAACTAGGGATGTAAAAGTAACTAAAAAAAATTTTTCTTCGTTGACCTAAATACGAATTGATTTTATTTTTTCTTATGTTACTTATTCTATTTTTGTGCTGGAAACCCCAGGAGGCCTATACGCTGCAGTGGGCCATTAATGGACCCAGCTATGTCTTGCTTTTGCCATGTACCTAATAATATTTCTTTCTATTTTAATCACTTTTCTTTTTAAAATTTTAGGTAAACAATGTAATGACATTAATGCCTTTACTTATAATTATTAATATTTACGTGAAAACTTGCATGCAATTATCCTTCCTTTTTTCCTTTAAATGCCTGTGGTAGGTTTAAATTTTATTGTTCAATCAATCGGCAATACTCGGTTTTCTTCGCCGTTCGATTGTCATTTTGTTGGCTTGTAATAAATACGAAAATTGCATGAGAAACATTAGAAGCTAGGAGGTAATTAAATAAATAAATAGTTCTAAATATATAAATCGTTACTGTTCACTGCCCGGTTAATTGCCCTGCATCTGGGTTTGGGTGGAATCTAGAGGGATCAGTAACTTTATTGACCGTAATAAAATATATTACGACAACAATGTTGAGCTTAATGCTCAATACAATCATCGTAGTTACAGATTGAGGTAAATATACAAGAATCAATTTATGTAGGCATAATTAAAATACATGATAAAAGTATTCTCTCCGGTGGTTTCTTCATAAAGCTTGAACAGATTCATCAGCAACTTAGATTATACGCCGTAGACTCCAATAAGCAAAATAATGGCAACAATTTAGATCTTAGATTACGCCAATCTTCTTTTAAATCTATAAACAACACTTAATAAAGTCGCTTCAGGGAAATTAATTATGTGCTCTTCGCAATGGTGGTGTCCCTCTGATTCAATGTACACATCAAAATGTTAGTGTTTTGTGCGCTGTGTATCATTGTGCCTTGCTGTAGTATTTTAAATGTATTGCGAGGAGGTATACAGCGTCATTACAGTACTTTTGTTCCTTCTCGGCCGAAACTCATTAGTGACGCCTATGGTTACGTTACTCGTTACTCATGTCCACGGGCGACGATGACCACTTACCATCAGGTGGCTCGTCCGCTCGTTTGACGATTAGTTAAATAAGAAAACCCTCAATGTGGGTTTCCCGTCTACGACGGATCAGCGGATTTTCTGACAGTTTACTGTCTTCGTTGTATTTGTAAATTGCAATTTATTTTTAAATGATCGTAAGTGAGAATTGAAATTATACCTAATCAAATGTCCATATTTACAAAAATACAAAGTGATGTTAAGTAAATAGTAATTTGATTCTGGAATCCAAGATTTTTTCAATAAAAAAACGGCGGTTCATTAAACAGTTTATCACCGTTTCTGACGATGCAGTAACAAAATTGTTTTTGATAGCATCGACTGCTGCATGATCTCCTGGATTTGATTTTAGGTCAGATAAATGTTTTTAAGTCGTGTGTATGTGAGCATTTCTTTATAAAAGGATAAACATAATTCCAATTGAGAATCCAGTATCTATTCTGACTGTTATTTCGTTCTGCCTATTACGAACGTTTTACTAAAGATTTTTAATTAAGGTCGTAACATCATTTTCATTTTACGCATATTAACATACGTTAAAATGTGATTTTGGTTATTTTCACGTTGACGTTCAAGTTTGAAGTATTTGCAGTACTTTAGTTAGATATTTTTTTCTTACGATGCTGTATTGTTGTCATGTGTTTTTAATTACTACACGTTCATTGAATGAGGATTTTGTATCAGCAAATAATAATTAACAAAAATGTGCAACTACTTACTGGCTTATATATTGTAATGACTAGTATGAATACCAGGTCAATACGTGAGCAAAACTTTAGGTACCTTGGACGTTTGGAAGTGGTGAAAATTAAGTTCAAAGAACCCGCTACATTCGTAGCTTCATAAGTACAGTGACGTCATTACCCCGCTCCCGGTACCAGTCAACACTCTTACCGTACTTGCGCTCCAAGTGGCGTTTGCAATACATTAGTGAAAATCATAACGGAATCGGTGTTCGGAGATACAGAAATCGTAACAATTATTGTTTTGGGGGTACTATTTACTAATTAATTGAGACCTAATAATAGTTTTTCTTATATATCCTTCATTTGTGAAGGCGATTAGTTATAATTTTATTATATGTATAAATATACAGTGTTATGTTATGTGTAGATATTGTTGAAGTTATATTGTTTATTGTTATTTATTAATATATTTGTGTAGATATTAAAAAGACGCCGGGCGGTCACTTCGCTCTGGGGCACACACATATATACACATAGGTCCTTAATCTTCTTTCTTTTCTTTTTGTGTAGCCCCTAGGTGGAGTAGAGGGCATTCACATATTTACAGTAGAAGCTTTGTGTTCAGCACAACATGCAACTTCGAAATATTCAATCTATAAAATAAAAACACCATGTATAATTTACTACAAACATTAGATTTCAGTCCCAATTATTGGTATATTATTTTTTAACCTTACTTATATTTTTATTTGCAGTGCTGCGGACAGTGCGGACTCTCCGATACTGGAAGAGGCGGGTGAGAGTGGTTCCGAGCAGAAACCAAAACCGCTTGTCAAATATGGCGAACTCGTTATTCTTGGGTAAGTTTTGTATAAGATGGTAAAATTGCTTTTCATATGAAATAATTACTTAAACATAAGCGTCATTACATTTTTAAATGATGATTTTAAAATAGTGAATATTTATTTCCCTACAAGTAAAATGATGTCATTTATTTTCCCTTAACCTTAAACTATTGATTCTTGCAAACGACACCGCCATCACCAATTGGCCATTCGTTGATCTATTATGGGGAAAGGTGTCTGAAACGTTTGCCAGTTCGTGTTCTTCGTTCCAGAGCTCGTCTATACGTTTATTCCTGCAATGTATATATGTGATCAAACTGTCACTTTTGTTTGCGAAATGTTTAAGTTGTGTCGGTATGTTTGTCGGACACCACCGTTTTGGATTTAATTTCACAAACAAATACACCGTAACATGTCCCAATAGCATGTTGAATTATCTTTGATTTGTAGACTGGATTTGGTCTTGTAGCTACAAGGAACTTAAGATACATTTATATATAACGTGACATACCATCTCTGGTTGGTCATTTTCTCTTTAAACACCTTTCGTTTGTTTAGTATTTACTTGTGTTTATAATAAAAATCTACACATGTTTCGAACCTATAAATACTGTTGACATAAGTAATCAGCGAACGTGCTAAACTCTGGCAGCACTGGCTCTGAAGAAAACTTCATAAATTGCATACATTGCATACGTAATGAAGTGTGCAAATACCCACACGTGCTTGATGCTCGTGCTCGCTTATTATAATTGGTACGATGATGACCTGCCATGACAGTTGTTCCGACAATATATTTAAAAATGGAGTTTATTAGTAATTTGATTACAACTCTACCGGATCCAATAGTAGCCATGAATTAACGTTTTGACGAATAAAACATATTGCGTTAATTTGACCTTAGTAGAGGAAGTCATTGACGATTTACACGATTGTTGGCTTACTCGTAAATGGTTCTGTGTGAATGGCACAACCGGAATTCTTTTCAAATAAAAAGTGCTTTTGACTGACAAAATAGACAAAAATATTTTTGAATGCACGCTGCGACCAGCAAGGTGACAAGCTTGTACGATGACGGGGCTCTTGTCAGTTTCTAAACAGTCTATTCTGACTTTACTTAACCCAACTAATAGCAGTGGAAGTACTACGTATTTTTTATTCCTACAATATCTTCACCTAAAATTACTGACCAATATCTTTTGTTGAAATTACTTTCATTAAACATTGGCAGTGAACAGCACTTTTAACAGGTGACAAGTTTTAACTGTAATATGTATAAAAATTAACGTTATACCTATCTATGCTTATTGTATTACCTTAGTAGGTAACGATCAACAAAATGGTTTCAACGCTACGAGCCGCAGATGCTTCAATCATATCATTCACATTTTCCGGTTTATTGCCCTTTCAAATTGCCAGCACTCGAAGAAATATTTTTATATCAGATTTATGATCGTACGAAAATTGTATTAGAGCAATAAACTTGATCAATATCATTGTTGCTTAGTTAATAGGCTTGTTCAATCATTTTGAACGATCGTGTCAGTTATTTTATTTTGGTAAAAAAATATTTTATCTTATAAAAAACGCAATGTCATCTCAACGGCATTCAATAGTTGTTAATGCTTTTTAACTTAATTATTTTATTTCTTTATGTTATGTGTTGCCAACTTGTCATCTTCAATAACATCGATACCTAAGCCTCGGTCAAATAAGTCGTCCAACACAAGCGGGGTTGTGTTTTGGAAATTATCGAGCTAATAAGAAAATAAAGATTTTGCATGGTATACCGATATAAAATTTCCACATCGAACTGAAAATACTTCTGGATTAATTTCCAATACGGAACACTATCCCACGCTTGTGCGATTCAGACTTAATAGTTTATTACCGTTAAAAAAATAACTTTAAAATGCTTCTATAACAATAATGAGCCTTTAAAACTAATAAATAAACTAGAAATAGCGCGAATTGCAACACTAACGGAGGTGAAGAGACCACTTGTTTTGCATTCAAACTTCGCGCCCGTTCGTTTAAGAAGTCCGTTCGACTCTATCGCCGGTTCTTAAAACCTTTGGCTAGTTGGATTGCCACGGCTCATTAGCCACTCCCAGCTGCAATCGACATCGTCTTGACATTGTTTAATCGTTAATAGTATCAGCCAGTTTTTTACGGAAATCCATTGTTAATAAATTAGTATTAATCTATTTTGCAACAATCCGCGAGCACAATGTAATGGTGGTATATAGATATACTTGTAAAGGGGCGTAGCACCTCTCTCCCTCATAAGTAGTACGTTTCCTTTGTGGGAGGGATGGAGATCAATGCATCTCTAGAAATATATGCCATCATACATCGTGCTTGCCAATTGTTGTAAAGTAGAATAATACCAATTTTATTGTTTAATCGAATGATG
>DWPT01006966.1:0-11098 GCA_018251895.1 Agathymus mariae mariae | reverse complement strand
CATATCTTTTCCCAGGCGTCATCAACGCAATTGCGATGCGAATGAGTAGTAAAGTTGGACCCAGCTACTCGATGACCTGCTGTATGCAAGGAGTTTCCGGCGGGTATGTACGCCCCTATACCACCCACCTTAAGTTTTTTTTATCGTTCTGGTGCTGACTGTCACATGTCGAACGTTTTGTAGCTTGTTTCGTTCCTCGTAAGAAGCAAAGTGCGGTCTCTGAGGACACTGCTTACGATATCTATAACATTTTCATCCCTCGCTGTTATTAATATTTTGCGACTTTGTCCTTTTTTTGGTTTTGTTTTGTGTACTCTCCTTTCTGCCGATATCGATAACATCATCATACAATCAACCAAATGTTTGAGCCACTTCATTGTAATTGTAACCTTAAAATTACAGCTTTAGACACATCAGCAACACTGATTAGCACTCAAAATTTATCAAATGAAACAATATAATGACAAAAAAAATTAAATTTATTGAGAATACCAAAATTGAATTCACTGCGTTTTAAAGAAAGTAATCAGTAACCAAAAAAACAAGTTGTAAGTTAAATTGCATTTAAAATCAAATATTTTGATAATTATGTCTACATTCTTCTTCTTCAATCTCATATCAATCATCGGAAGATGATTATCATCATATGATTAGATAATAATAAATAATTCCATTTTATTTTAACACGTTTACTAAGAATCGATGATAATATTTTATCATTATAACTTTGTATGACCTGAACTACCCCTTATGATAAAGATAATATAATATGTATGATGTATACGGTCACAGATAAACTAGATATTTGTTTAATTCGTCGTTGAGTATTATTTGACTGTATGAGTAAAGCGTTATGAATCTCGAACTATTTCTAGTTGTCTTATTGAGCCCTTATTTAGAGTAAGGAGGCAGGGACACATACCGTTCATGAAACCATATCCTTTTTTATTTCAAGCTTCATTAAAATTTTGACTACTTATTAAAGGTTTGCAAGGATTTGAAGTACATCTTTTATTTAATTTTGTTTATTGTTAGTTATCATGTTCCTAACTTTTCTTGTTATTTTCTCTATTATAACTAGAACACACCTTGAACTAGAAAGTTCATACTAAAAAAGTCAGGATAATAACGGCGTTTTGGCCGTCCAAAACTCAACGTACCTACATATTTTTTGCACAACGTATATAGAAACACTTTATGAAACATACTATTGTGCTTTAAGATATCTATTGACGTCATCTCTCACATAACTAAATAGGTATTAACTATCATAAATAGTTTTTAAAATTCCGAAGCAAAGGTTAAAAAAGTTATGTTATTATGTTGTGTCGGAATAAATAAAACAACTGTTGTTCCACACACAATAATTTAAAACTCTTTAATCTTGTTTAATAACAAAACATATAGTCCAATTATACTATACTTTCGCAAAGCTGACTTAACATTCTTACAATGAACCTACATTTGCGGGTAAGACGAAAAAAATTTATTGAAATTCTAAGACACTGTATCTACGGGAACATTAATTTACAGCAATCACAATCATAATTTGAGTACCAACATTTAGATGCAAAAATGTATATATAATTTATCGTTCTATAAAGATATATTTTAGCATTACATATACGTGTGACACAATATCTACTTAAGGATTAAGGGATTAAAATTTGCTCTTTAAGACGTAAAATTGCTAAGTGAAAGAAATGTACGCCAATATACTGCAGCAATATAATCCAAAATATATATTTTAATATGAATCCAAAAGGTTTCTGTTGTATAGCCTAAATATAGTTAATTGACTTTTAGAATGGTCTTGATATTTTTTGAAAGTACCTAAAATGTTGTTATAGATATAATAAACATGTTTACTTATATATATTTAAAAGCTCAACGATATGGTTTAGTTTAACTGTTGGTTAGAGAAACGCATAATGTTTAGGTGAGTTGTGCATTCATATGATATTATTTAAAAATATTATTTTCCAGAATACACAGAAATATTAAAAAGCTAAAGGACGAGACATTCATATAAAATGTTTACATGTATGTAAATATAATCTAACACAACACATAATTATACACATAGATTAAAATTAGAATATTCCTTCTGTATCTGCAAATTTAAATGGTCATAAAATACAATATAAAACACTTCTGCGGCGTTACTTTGTTTGGCCTTTTTAACTATACATGTCCACTACCTTCTCTCTTCTCTTCTACAGCCACTTTAATCATTTTCAATTATATAGTAATTACAGCTACAATATTTTCTTAATACTTTACAAAAACGCGAACGCTTAAAGCAAAAAGATCACAAACGGAGAGACGAAACAAATATTTTCGTGTAGTCAATTAGTTTACACTAAATTCGTTAACCTTTGATATATACAGATCGTCTACGTTTATACATTGTGCAATAATATCATGGGCGTACCTTCGTTTATGGGGGGAGCGTTTTAGGTTTAGAGATATTCATACAGTACAAAAAGATTATGTTTTTCCCTGAACTATACACTGGCAAAGCTGCAGCAAATATTAGTTGCTGTCGGTACTTTTAACTATTTTAGTTTAAGTAATACATCTCCATAAATCATATATGTATGTGCTTTCATAATTGAGCTGCACTTGCAAATATATATATTTGTGCCCGGCTATCTCGTGGCGGATACAAAACGTAAATATTCCACGTATTTTATTTTTCTCATATGCTAATGGAGGGAGGGGATTGACGGACGGCTCTACAGAGCACCACCCCGCTCCCTTATATACGCCTATTTTGTTTATAACGCAATGAAATGTAATTTGTGGTTAATTGAATAAATATTATTTTGGTGATATTTATTTAGACATTGCTAGTTTATATATATATATATGCGTGAATTTGAAATATTGTAGCTCCCACAACACTAATGTAAACTAGTTTTTATATCCATAAAGAAATAAGAATTATACTACATTACGATAAAATCACGATAAAATTAAATCACTATTTATATATTTTAAGAGTAACAAATGCATTGCCGGTATACAATTGCCGGTATTTAAACAACAAAAAGGGTACCCGATGTCGTAATTAGTACTTGAAATACTACAACTTTTGTCGTTATTCCAATGCACGCCAGGCAATATTATAAGCTGGAGTATTAGCTATTACCACCAAGATCTGCACCGACGGCGGCTTCGGGCAGACCCTCGCCCAGACTCTTCTGCGTTCACCGCTGCACACGTCCTACTACTTACGGCATAAGTACGTCATCCGAAAACTACGCCTTTGCCCGTACCTATACACTATATAGGCAAAACGCTTCAGGGCCATCCAGCTTCAGGGCTGGTTGCTTCGGCAGGTGAGTCGTTGCAACCGAACCGTGAATGGCTCAATGGATCTGACCTAACTAGCGACTTGCTAGGTCGTAAAAAGTCTCATTTGAAAATCTAACCAGATAATATTTGTTATCGTGTTGGTGTATTGTTATAGTATAGTATCTAAAGGTCGTAAATTTTATTAGTTAAAATAAGCGATTCCGTAAATTTGTCCATCATTTGTGTAAAAGGAAGAAACATTTATTTCACATTTATTTGCTAGGTTGTCAAATTCTAAAATAAGATTTAATTTGACCAACGATTTTAAAGCTATACAGAAAATGGTTACATTGTAAGCACACCTCTTAATAATATTATCATAAATATTTTTATTTGACATCTGAAAACATCAATCAAATATATAAATAGTATGAAGGTACCCATTTACTAATAATTAAATTCCACTACTAAAATAAATTGTCACCTTATGTTATACGCACCTTAATATATATTTTTTTCTTTATTTTTCAAACATTTTCTTGAATATATTCTATATTATAAATCAATACGTGTAATAGCTGTAAAACATCAACATATCTTCATCATAATCTACCATTTAGTCCAATAGTATACACAATGAATACACAATTCACATACAGTTACAAAATATTCAATATGTAGTCATACAAATAAGTCAGCTAACAGTTACAGTAGTCAGCTAACAATAAAAATCAGTCGTTTAAGACTAGAAATAGAAAGATTATAGTATTATTACACTTATTTAATGGATTTTCGGAGAACATGAAGCTCATTTCAATAGGAAATAGGAGAAGCTTAAAGGTTCTGGCATGAATATAATTACACATAATTATATCAAAATAGTTTATGTGACGGAAAAAGTGCTGTTTTAAAAACTAACGCCATTCTGGCGAAAATAAATATGGAGGGTTCAGACCAGTCTTCACAATAACAAAAAAAATGTATTTAGTATAAAGAGGTAAAGTAGATATGATATTAGATATGCAGCATGTCGGAATCTAGTATTAAAAATGTTCGACTCGATTGAAAGAATTTTATAGAGTAAATTAAAACAAATTACATTATAAACATTTTCCAGATTGAGTATAAATACTTAGATTTAATTGTAAAGGGTGAGCAAATTCGAATGTGTATATATTCTATATAATGAAGTTGAATGTGTGCAGTATAATATTTATGCGAGATAGATATACAAAGAGTATAGAAAGTACACACATACAAATTATAACATCAAGTCTTAAAATATTTGGTCGGGAGTTTCTACTAGAATCTACAACTAGGGACATAAGCTCCGAAGGTGCACACTATACACATGAATACAACATTTTAGGAAAGTTTACACAATATTCTCTCATGATTAATAGTACGAATTACACAGTCTTCATATATAATTTACATTAATACTGATGTTTAATTACATCTTAACGTACAAGACTTAAAACATAAAACTTTTTGTCAATTAAAATCTTGATTTAAAAAATATTGTTTTTTTAATATATTTCTTTATATTGTCAACATTTATAGGTAATGGACGTCGTGCGTAAATATAATCAAAGCCAAGGAATGAAAATACAAAGGATACATAATGATATAAATCATCACATACGATTTACAATTTTATTGTTCGGCAAAACGCAGTTTTTGTTTCTTAACAAAATCCATAGCCAGCTTATCGGTGGTACGCGACTCCAGTATTTGCAAAATAGGGTGACCTGAAAAATTATTCACACACTAACATAGATCAATTAAATAGATTAGGTAAATTTAAAACTAAATATATTATAGCTATTGAATCATGGTATTTATAATTAATGGATACTTTAAGCTGGAAGAGTGGGCGTAGATCAACTGCAGATTGAATCGATTTCACAGTACGTACGTAACAAGGCGTTAATGTAAGCTCCATTGTGAACAAAGAACAAAATATAGAAGAATACTAATGAGAATGCAATGTCACTAAATTTACACAGCTATGTTCAAAGGTAGTATATTATTGATTACTTTACAAAAACTTTAAGTGTAAATAGGTCCGATTTAAAACAAACTTGTTACGAAATCGTATTTAATAATTAACAATATAACTTTTTACTTGACACAATTCATACAAACTGGCTTTATTTTTTCCCAAATAACATTATCAGAACATCATCAACGAAGTATATCAAGTGTCTGCGCCATAATTGAAAGATTACGATGTTAGTCATGCAGCCAGTATATTTCCAATCAAGTTCTTTATAGATGTGGAATTATCTAAATATAATTAACTTCTCTCAGAAAGATTGTGTATATTATGTCTATTGAGTGAATTAAATTTAATGTTGTGAATAGTTGGCCATTGTAAAATTATATTAAACGCAATAACGCACTAAATTTTCTAGAAAACTCACTGACAACAGAGAGAAAGAATGTAGATAAATGACTTGACATTACGACCTTCACACTACGCCTCCGAGACAAATTGTATAGAGCGGACGTTAAACCTTTTAACTGTGAATAGTTCAAGAAACAAAACAAAACGACGACCATGTAACGTCTAATAAAGAATACTAATCAGATCAATTCCAACTACTTATTAATCGAGTCCATTTAAGAACTTATTAACAATAGGTTATAAATCCAGAAAAAAATTGGTTATAAACCACAAAAAAAATATTAAAAAAAATCCTATCAACCTATTAACTTAGCAAGCATCCGCGTTAACTTATTCGATCATTTACAGTTGACACAATGTTACTTTATATGTTTAGTATAAATCATATATGATATAATAAATTTGTTTTCAATGTATTTAATTATATTTTCTTATATAAATATATTTCTTATTTCTTATATAAAAATATGCATGATATACAATATCAAACACACATATTAACATAACATACATGAATAAATACTGACACACCTATTATTATATATCAATAAGTACAGTACACACATACACATAAATTAATTTATTTTTATTGGTTGATTTTATACAATTTTATAATTCTAGATTATATGCATGTTCAAAAGATAAAAGACCTGTCGTAGGTCAAGTTTTAAGAGAATGGTGCTAATTGTTGTTTTTGAGTTTGGCGAGTTACAATATGTTTATGATACTCGTACCTACTGATATTCAGTCTAATATGAATTTGCAATAACTCAAAGTATGTTATGTCATTTCTTAATTTTTAATTTTATTTATAATACATAGAGAAATTTTGTTTTATTTCAAGAATCAACTATATTTTTTAAGCCGTTTGATATCAAAACTATTTTACCATTGATTACTGCAATAATTTCGACGCCAAAGTCATCATTGGTAAACTTCGTAACAAGCTTGCATTCAAAAATATTCTCAAAAATGAGGTCTAGCCAAACAATTTACTATAATTTCATCGGAAAATAACACTCACTGCGGTCATGTAGTTGCATAAGTGGAAGTTCGATGGGACGCAGCGGGTCGGGCGGCGCGTGATTGTTGACGCCGGGCACGCGTGCGAGGGATACGAACGCCTCGCCCGCGAAGTCGTCCGCCGTTAGGACGTCGCGGTCCCACACCGACAGCGCCAGTGTCGCTTGGGGCGACCGGCACGCCTCCAGCGACACCGCGAACTCGAAACACTCGTCCCAAACCGGGTTCAGGGTTTTCTGCATCACAGTCAAAAATAAACGGTAAAATTTACTGTAAAAACCTATTTTAAAAATTATAAGACATTTAAAGGATAACTATGATGTTAGGAAGCACATTTTTCTTAGATGACTATTGATTAAGTGACTATTTCCTAGATAATGAATAGAATGATAGCTTTTTTGCTCTACCTCCTTTCCTGTGGCTTAAAAATTTGCCCAGGTAAGTATATAATATATATATAAAATATTCTTATTACCAAGAAAACTTTTTTGTTTTTATAACTTCTAATAAAAATTCTGATATACTAACAATTTTATTTCAAAACTTTATATTTTAGTATTTTCTAGTGAATACGATAATTCTGTAATCTCAAAGATCAAAGCCATAGCTTATTCTGCGGTGAGATTATTATTAATATCTACCGAATGGACTTTCTGGTACGGTGGCCCTGTGCAATGGTAAATTAAATTAAAAATGAAAATTAAAAAATCTGAACAAATAATGATACACCACAATTATTAGCAAGATTAACTGTTGTATATACCTCTGTAAAGATCTAACCGCAGAATCAGCAGTTTAATATAGCTAAATTATCACGCTTGTTATAATTATTGCCATACTGCAGCAACCACTTCAATTATATTATTATGAATTCGTATTTAACATTTTGATTTCATAAAAATCGCTACAATTTCTAGTTCCAGTAAAGAATAATAATAATCTATAAAAATATTTTTAATTAAACCATGAAATTGAGCTAGTAAGAAACATTTACTTTTTGAACATTTGTGCTCTGTTCATGGGCCTTGGGAAATAGTCGTTTCGGAAGTAGCTCCAAAACCACAAACGGATCGCTCAGCCCATTGGGATCGAGTGGGATGACGTCACGTGCGGAAAGCACCTCCACGCAAAGTGAATCGTGGTTGAAATATACTCTGGGAAGCAAAAAAAAAAATTAAAACACAATTTTTTAACATTATGACTTTACACATTAAAATTTAATTTGAAACATCACTTTAATTAATTTTACTACCGTAAGCCAAGCAATTCATAATGCCTTATAACATTCTTAACCATAACAAGCCTCGGTGGACCACGTGAATGGAAGAGATTGTTATCAAGCAATCAAGAATTTAATAAGATTACACATTATAAAATGTGGCCATGATAGATGTAAAAGTGGAACAATAAGATATATATTTGTAACGACCTTCTCGAAATATGTTCTGTACGATTAATAAATTATAATATAAATTGTACTTTTGATTTCATAAATATTACTTATGTTGAAAACTTGATTAAATTATTGCTTTTAATTAACTTTTATCAGCATCAAATCATTGTTATTTCAAATGTTATTGGAAATAGAGACCATTTAGTACTCTTGGCTGTACCAAACCTTGGAACTATACAAATATATTACATGGGCTAAAGTATTCGTATACAACTTACCTGACGAGTATGGAGCCATACGGCGACGGCATCGGCGTGCGCGCCTGCTCTGCTACACGATCGGAGAGCCACAGCTCCAGCAATTGATCAGTACCCGCCTGGTGGTATTGCAGTCGCTGCTCCACGCGTGACCACTCCGCACTATGCACTTCGTTCATAGGGAGACCTACGAGCAATTTAAAACATATAATCAATCGACCGGTATTACCCACGGGACGTTATGTGATAACGCGAAAGCGATTTCGTAGTTCTTTATAGGATAACATAGAAGCTGAGTTTTAATTAAAATTCGAGCAACAGTTCGTTTGAGTTCCACATTCTCGTCGGCTATAACGGTGGATTATACATTTCCGAACCTAAAAAAATATGAACTTATCGAATCCGCTTTAGGCTTGCTATCTTACGGTTAAATGGTAGAAAGATTAAAGTGGTCTCTTCAACTATTTCAATGTTAAACTCTCATTTAACTTACCTTTCCCTTCAGCGTGGATAAATTCAGCAAGAAGATCAAGAGCTTCTTTAAGTCGATCGTGGTATACTCGTGGCTTCTCGGGGCCACCGGAGTCTGCTTGCGTCGCCATTTCCCTTAATACAGCGCTCCAGCAACCGGCCAAGGCCCGCGTGAATGCTCGCGGTAGTAGCCATGTGTTAAGCGAAGATAGATGCTGGTCTAGAAACTCCAACAATGGAGTAATAGCCTATTGCAAATGCAGAAACAAATTATCGGTATGTGGAGTAGTATCTCAGTGTCCTCGCAGTCCAATGGCTTACGTCAATCGACCAAGTTTGATAGTTGTGGTCAAATATTATTAAGATTTCCATGCTTCGGTTGATGTTTAATGTGAATAAATATTTTAACTTGTTTTACTCAGTTATTATCTTTAGATAACCTTAAAATCGTATAAAGTACCTTCAGGTGACGCGAGAATTACAGATACTTGGGTGTACCACTACCGAATGGAGCAATGTAGTGGATTATGCTCAAAACCTCATCAATTACGAGAAGTGATGGTAATAGATTGAACAGACACAGACACAGACTAATATAAATAGTTATCAAGTGAGCCATCGTTAAGCATTTTACATACCTCTTTCTTATATAGGTAAAAGAATATTCGTAAGTTATTATGGCGTATATATCTAATCGTCGAATCGTAAATATAATTGTCAAACGTTTTATGAAATGTCTAATCGTCGTTTGATATGCGTTGAACCAATACATTAACAATATTACCGACAACGCTTGGTGGTGATTTTACAAAAATAGTTCTATTATCCGCTGCTAGAAGCGCTGAGAATTCAGTGCGTTATTACAATATATTTTTTCAATGAGAAAGTACATTTGCATGTTAGTTATAAGCAAGTAAGTTTTTTAAATTATTTATATCAAAAAATAGAATCATATCGTATGTTTAGATTAGAACGTAGACCACTACCAAAATATTTAATTTGTCAATATTTTTTATGATTCAAACTCCCAAATGAACCATTGATTGACTATAAAAAGGGATGATTTGAGGTAGACTGCCAGGAGTCATTTTCGAGTAAGTGCACTTTAATCGTTGATGATGAAATCTTATCAATGATACAAATACTCAGTCTCCACTTACCTGTCCAGTGGGCAACGTGTCTGGAGACCAGGCGAGATGGAACACAGCTTTGCGTAGCGGCGGACGAGCACGCGCTGCGAGAGGCGCGGCGGCGCGTGTCGCGCGGGCGTCCAATGTACCTAGAGCCCCGCGAACTAGCTGACGCGCGTTGTCGTCGTTGATACTAATATATATAATGAAAATATAATATATAAACAATCAGCACTCAATAAGTACAATAAAACATATAATAAGTTAACATAAAAACTACAAATATCTACTAGTACCTAGTATAAAATTGTAACGACAAAAACCCAATTTATTGATATTTACTAAAATATACTTATGATAATAAAGCTATAAAATTGTGCTAAGTATGTGTGGTATCGTCCGTCAATTAATGTATTCAGTATATATTCAGACGACAAATAACTTTTCGATTCATAATTAAACGTCTGAAAATCACCGCATACATATACATATATAATGATATTTATAATGATAATAACAAACGAAGCATCAAATGGTATATTAACAAGAAAGTAACTTGAAAAACCGATAGAAACAAACTCAACCAAGCAAGCAACACTAACTCAAAAAAGCTATTTAACACATTTACTTTGATAAATTAACTCATTTCTAGATTGATAATTAACGAAATTAAAGAAGACTATATTTTCCTGTCCTTTTTATGATAAGTTTTTCTTTACATTATATGATATGATAATTTATGTATATATGATACAGTTTGAAGTGATTCGTAGTAAAGGCGTTTCTTTATACGTTAAATCAGCCGATTGAGAGATATAGAAATGCTTAATTAAAAAAAAATTAAACAATTACGAACAAAAAATGATATTACCTTGTTTTGGGATCGCACTGAACCCAACTATTTCTGAATCATTATAAATTTTTTGTTTGATTTTGATAAGTTCCGTTGTTTATCAGCGAAATAAGCTAACAATGAAATTGAAAGTGGACCACCTCAAAACTTTACTGAACCCAATATAAAATGAGTCATTAAAATTGGTTACTAAATATAGAAGATACGTTCGAACATACATAAAAAATATACAGACGGATCAAGACCATATTTTTTTTATTC
>DWPT01006965.1:0-11098 GCA_018251895.1 Agathymus mariae mariae | reverse complement strand
ATAAACAAATTACGATACCCAAAAAAACCGAAAATCAGTTTTCAATTCCGTCGCAATTTGAATGTATAACTCATACTTATGATAACAAATGTCAGTAATTGATCAAAAATTTTATCACGTTATATTAATATCTAACAACAGACTACAATGATCCTAATTTATTATTTGAAATTGTTACCTTGCCATGAAGACAACTTTAAGTATGAATTTTTGTTTTGTATCTTCAAATATAATTTCGTATAATCAACCTAAACAAAATAGACGGTTTGAAAAATGATTTTCAAATTTTGATTATGATATAAATATCCCTAGCCGGGGCTTTATAGAATTTAAAATATCTCTTGTATATCTTACGATATTGTAATATTTAATATCGATGTTGTTATACCTTTGATGTCTCGATAAAATTGATTCATAATCGACATCACTATTAGTCTATAGAATCAACAAATCTACAACTTTACAACAATCTACAACACGTCGACGGTCAAGTAATTTAAATGGAAAAATAATCAAAAGTTTAATCAGTGTTTATAGTGCGTAGTATAAAATGCCTTCCAGTGATAGTGAAGGTTTTGAAAGTGCAGACGAAGGCCATGTAAGTCCAACTAAAAGAGATAGAAAGAAACATTTATCGTCGTCAAATTACAGCGAGAATTTGGAATCTGATTTAGACCACAAGAGGACAGCTGTAACCTCACAAATTAATACAGAGTCTCCAAAGAGTGCTGTAAGTCCTATTATTAAGCCACCCATACATAACCTTTTAATGTTCCTATGTTTCAATGTTAAGTTGGTGTATGTTATTAACAGACAATAATGTTTTAATGTTTGATTACATCATTTTTTAAACACATCAATATGTCAACTTATTCTGTTACTAGTATTTCTGCTTTGGCCCAGGTCTTACATTTCGGTCAGAAATATTTTTTTACGTGCAGATTTGTAAACTAAACGTGGATATCCGTGATGAATTATTCATGCGAAACTAAAATATCCAAATACCTGTTTTAATCACTTTGTGCTGAGAAAACAGCAGATTGTGTGAAATAATAACACTGTGCTTTTAAGCTATTCTTGGGATGCATTGACCATTAAGCAGGTAATATGCTTAACATTTACAAAATATGCAGAAATAAAATAAATATTAGTATTGGTAATATGCGTTGTGGTTCATCCAATATTCTAGTTCAGACTCATTTAATGATGTAGGTATTCTGTAAATACACATATTCACATATTATTTTGCTTCTACTACCATTTCAAAAATGTGTTTTAACATTGAGGAAAATCAACGGCGAAAGAAAGTCCTTAGCACATCTTTTAAACTCCACATGTTAATTACAAATGTTTAAAACTGTGTGGAGCTGGTTTCCACACTATTATTTCCAGGCGTCCTTGTCATTTATATGTTCATTGATTTTGTTTTCATAAATCAACCTTGAATTCAAGCTCTTTTATATTGAATTGAATTAAGATTTTGTTGTACATGATACAGAAACCTGGAACAGATGGCTGGGATGATTTCGACATAGACGAAAGCGAGCCAATACAACCTACCTCGAGTAACAATAATAGGAACCCAGTAGAGGGACCCAAATCACAAGAAGTCAAAACTGATACATCTAAAGACACAGGTTGGGATGACTTTGATGATTGGGGCGAGGAAACTGTGTCTACTATTCCTCAAAGGGTATGTTGCACCAAATTGGTTTATACCTCTGTTGCAATTTGTACACCCTCAATAGAGCTTGGTTCTCATCAATAGAATGAAATAGGTTATGATTCTAGTCCATCAGACTGACCTAGTGCAATTTGGCAGACTCCGGCCATAAATCAAGTCTGGTATGAAGCACTTTATTGTATCCAAAGTGAGTTGGGCTGTTGAACTCATTGATAGAACCAAGGAAATGAGTAAAAATCAATCTTTATAATATAACAAGTTGTGTCAATGTACTGTATTTCAGCAATTTATGTTTAAGTTCAGTTTTTGATGCAATTCAAGGAACCACTGAAGCAATCAGAAACCCAGCCTGAACCAAATGTCGAAGAGGTAACGGAGCTGCTTTCACAGGCATCTACAAAAAGTGAAGGATGGGGTTGGGGCTGGGGAGTTGACTCCCTGTTGAGCACGGCCACTGCGGGCTTTAGTAATCTCACAAGTCATGTTTCTCAGGTATATTATTCTATTTAACCATTCAACTTTTTGCACAAACAAGTAATGTAAAAAACAGAAGTAACAATAAAAATATTTTACATCAAACTTACAGAGAATATAATGGGTGAGATGAGAGATATAGAACTCATCAGTTGCTTTATCTGTTATGTCAATGTAGAAATGTTTTGAAAAAATGTACACCATTCATATTTGAGTACAAACCAACCTGTCCTGACTGTGGTAACTTTGCTGACCTGATGACTATAGTTGATTCTTTCTTGTAGTTGCTGTTTGATCCAGTTCTTAATTATACATATGGATAATAGGATTTGTTATCGGACTGCCTAGTTTGAAATCAGCTATATAAAATAAATTATGTTTTGTGTACGATGTCCAGACCCTTTTGTGGATGTCCATGAAAGGCACTGACCACTTAATTAACTGCCACATAAATGGATGGTTTTTCAAAATCAAATTTGGGAACTAATTACCAACTGTTCTACACTTATTTCTAATCAATGTGCTAAAAAACAGTAGTTCCATTGAATACTATATAATTCGATATTTTAACCAAACTTGCCAAGTCTGCTAAAATCCAGAGTCAGTACAAGAGTATATATTTCTCATATTATAAATATATTAAACATTTTATATATCACAAATATCATCTAAAATATTTACATGTACCTGAAAGGATAAAATATGACATATTTTTTATATTGTACACATTTCTTATTTTTCAGGGGATATCTACTGTTTTAGAAACTAGCATAGGAGCTCCAGATCCTGAAGAATTGGCAAGAAAAACCTCAAAAGATGCAACTGATACATCTGTCAAGCGGGAAGAAGTTATGGAGGTGAAAGAATCTGTCATTCAGTCTGAGGAAACCAATAGAAGTAGTGAGGCATTTCCATTTGGCAGTCTATTGTCCGGTGTTACTAAATTTGTGGAGACCACTGGTGAGTTGATAATGCATCAACCATTTTAAATTATATATATAAAGCTTAACATCTTAGTTCAGCAAAGTCTTAGTAACACTTTAAATACAAGCAAAGGCTGGTTGTTAAAGAGGAGATAACCCACTTTCCACTTCATCGAAGAAGCAGACACCAGTACATGCGCCATGACAAGGATATATTTTTATGAGGCTGGGGCACTCATACAATGCGACCTCTACAAACAATCTTTTGCACCATATTCGGGCGTGTTGACGGCATGTGGTTTTGAACAGCTTGCCACGCGATGATATATCAACCAATTGTAAGTGATTACAGGCCAGTATACTGTCTGTTGGATCTAGTTTTTTTTTTTATTTATTCCACAATATTTTTAACTTCAAATTGTAATTTGAATGTGTCTTTGCTGTACAGGTCCAATGCAGAGTAAATAACTGATAACCTTAACAGAAATTAGATGTAATAAATTCATACACCACTAATGCATCACTATCACACCCCTTATGCCACCTCTGCCACACCATCAACATAACACCACACTTTACCCTGCAACCTTAACACCACTCATTTTGATCTTATTTTGAAGTAAATAAATTTACTTTGTAACACTCTATATATTAAAATATTACAGGAACAAAAGTAATAACTGGAGGTCTGGACACCTTGGAGACAATAGGCAAAAAGACAATGGAAGTGCTGCAAGATGGTGACCCAGGGTTAGCCAAGAAGCGAGCTATGCTCGGTCTGGATTCTGGAGACAAGCCAGTATTATCCCAGCTCCTAAGGGAAGCGAAAGAGAAAGCTGATGAGGAGGACAAAATCAAAGAAGCAAAGAGAGAAGCAAAGGAAGTCCATTATGAGAATCTGTTTGATGATTTTGAAGGCATGTTGAATTTTATGTTTACCTATTCTTGGGTTAGTCATGGTGGTGGTGAGTGACCTGTTATAAAACAAAACTTTAATTTGTTCTTCTGAAGCATATCATTCACGTCAAACCTATGACTTATTCATATACCACCATAAATTGAACATAAGTAATTCAACCTACGACCACCAGAATGTAAGTGGTAACAATGGCCCATGGACGTTTGTAACACCAAAAGCATAGCTGATGTATTGCCACTCAAAAATAAAGTGTCAACCCATATTTTTGACTTGTTTCTTCAATGTCGTACTTTTAACAGTTTAACAAAGTTTTGCTTTGATGTTGAGTTCATTCTGTTATTCTTCAGGACTAGTACATTTGGAGGCATTGGAGATGCTGTCAAAGCAAGTGAACATGCGGATAGAGGAGAGACTACGTGGAGTAGAACCAGCCAAACGACAGGAAATCAAAGAGACATTACAACAAGTTGCTGGTAGGGTGCTATAAATATTGTTATGTTGAGACTGCAATAGTGATTTTGTCAACTTTAAAGTTACTGACATTGTGGTTGACAATTAATACGATGCTATATTATTTTTAAATTTACCATGTTATATTTATTGTATGTCTATTATTTATAATGTTCGTTCTCGCCTTTGTGTTTGTGATGTATGAGACATGAAGCTGTCTATATGTCTATGCCACTGGCAACACTGGACATCCCAGCTTGTAGTTATGAGTTTGTGAGCGTCAATACCACGTCCATGTTATGTTAACTGTATAATAATATATTGTAGAGGATGCAGCACTTACTCAATACAACATTAACGGTATGTTTCTGTGTACGTCATTATTACTTCTATAAAGGATTCCGTGCTCGAGTCCATACTAACGTCCCCTATTGTGGTGATGCTGAATTATGGATAATGCTCCGAGTACAGGTCCCTGTGATAGGAAGTCTATGTACCACCAAGATGGATTCAAATGGACTTTTGGTGGTTTGGTACTTTGCTTACTTTTAAGAATCACCTTTGAAATGTTTTTTAACGTATTTACGTTGCATTGTTCGCGAACCAGTTAACAACGACCCCTGCTTTCGTTCTGGCCGGTGACACGTGGGTGACATAATTGTATAGCAGATGTGTAGCGGCCTCGAAGACCACTTGTCATAGCGTGATCTACTAACTCTTTTCAGAGCTGTGTGAAATGCCAGATGATGATGATGATGATGAAGAAGAAGAAGATGACGGAGAGGAAATAAGTGCTGATGCGTCCAGAGCAGATGCTTTGCACGAAAGACTGCTGAAGGCCACTAGAGATGTGGGCATTAAAATACAATTTCAACCATTAATAAAGTTAGTATTTTTAAGTTTTATTTGTAACAATAAGATATATAAAAGTACATTGTGTTTTATTTAGTGTGGTAGGCGTCCTGCTAACTGGTCGCCATAACAATCTCAATTACACACCACGGGTTGTGTAGATCACTTCATATCATTAATAGTGTTGCCTACTTCAAGGCATTAAAACAATTGCCTGTACACCAGTACAGCGTATAGAAAGAAAGAAAGAAAGTAGAATGGAATAATTAGTTTAAACATCCAAGGAGCTGAATTTAATAATACAAGAATTTTATTACTATAGATGCCATGTAACCGATTAAAATGTTTGATTGAATGTGACAATCAAAATATTTGGATTTTATTTATAGCGAAAAGAGTTATATATCTTTTTAATTTCAGGCAGTACTCCGATATCTTATCGTGGTTGGAGTCAACAGAAGCGAATCAAACCGAAAAGACCATATACAAACGCGCCGTCAGTGGTTTGGCTCAAGCGACCGCTCTCTCAGTGGAAATGTATCACAAGACCGCAGAGATGTTGCTGGTGAAGCCTCGACGTTCCACTGCTGATGAGGCCGATGCCTTGACTCAGTAAGTTTAATGTTGAAACCGGCTCGAAGGACCACAAAAAATGTTACTGTAATAATCTTGTAAGAGGTCTTTACAAGTGCAGACTTGTGTCAAGGTTGAGTTTGCCGTGTTAAGCAATTTGTCGCGTTTGGTTCAGTATAATGGTGATCCAGTAATATAATGTCAATTACTGCTGTTCTCACTGTTTTTTTTATTTACTCATAAATATAAAACTATAGACTCAAATCTCAAATCAAAGATTTCAAATCTTGCAATCTATAAAAGATAAAAAAAAAACTGCAAACATCAATAGGAGCGATTGTTTAGGTAAATCTATATACTATTTCTGTATATGTAGGTATCAAAAAGACAAAATACCAGTTGTAGGGTCACAGAATTTTATTTCAAAGAAAGTATATGTAAACACAAAGAGAAGCATTTAACAAGAAGATACAAGTGAATACAAGATAATACAACACCCGTTTACAAGGGTTTAGTTTTCATGTATTATAAATGTATTTAGCTATATTGTATTAGTAATGTATATTTGTGTCGCTTTAGAAAAGTTTACGTTTTGAAATAGAATCCGTATGCTGAATAATTGTTATTAATTGTAATATGGCAATCACTAATGTTGTGCCTGCCATATTAATTTTTTAGGTATTCTTAGTTCTATGAATTACAATTGGAACATTCATTTATACCAATAGATGCAGAAAAACAGTCAAAACTTTGGTTACTATCCTCTTAAGAAAATGTCCTTTTTAAATTGTTTTTTTCTATACAGCGGGAACAAATCAATTTGCACAAATGAAGAGTATCTTAGATAATCACCCCTTATATATGTTAATAATCTACTCAGTGTTCACAAACTTTCAGCATATCTGACAAACAAACAAAAATTCAAATTTCCAGAATGTTTTTTCCGTATAACGACAGTAAAATGGACCTACTATATACAATTAAGTATTTTTTTTTTAAATAAATTCGAACCTGGTGTAATTTTATAATAATAATTCGAAAACTACGCCTTACGCCAAGAAATAGTACCCGCATTATTTTAAATTAATTTATAACTTTTTTATTTATGGACGGATTGCGATGAAACAAACTTTGATTATTAAGTGATACTTACAGCAATATATAAGTGAAAAACCAGAAAATCTGTTTAGTTTAATATGATTTCGAAAAATTAATGGTATGTTTACAAGTACCATCTTCAGTAAGCAGAATCACTTTCAAAGCATTATCACAGGAATACTCCTTATGCAGATCGCAGCACAGTAGAAATGATTAGTAGATAGCCACGTCTTCCTATAATACCAGCTGCCATAATGTTGGCACTCCTCGATGGTTGGTGTGGTCCAAGACTGGGTTTACTCAAGTTGTTAGACGCCGCCACGCCATTGCGTGGGAGGGATCGCCAATCGCCAATGTTCGTTTAGTGGGTGCCTAAATTCGTAACAAATGATTGCTCAGATAATTGAAAAGATCCTATAATTTATTTTCAGAATGACTGCAGCACTAACCAAACACATCGGCGAGCTAGCAACTCTGTTTACTGAGAAGTTGAACGGCCATCCCGCCGAGGACAAACAACAGATCAACAATTATATCACCAATGTGTTTCTGGAGGTGAGAGCTCGTTTAGACTCAATTATATCGTGTAAAGTTGATATGCAATAATTAAGTTAATTATTATTAATTAATAAACGGCTTGAACTTAGGGAAATCTAACCGAAAACTAGATGAAATGGTCAATTTTTTTTCTAGTTCCGTTACTATGACGCTGATTTTCAGGGGGACAGTTTTTTTATTAATTCTATAGTAACGAGAAGTAACACCGTACTGGTCCTGGCGTTCAGTTGTATATTTGTTTGAACTTTGAATGTCATTGTGGCCAGCAAATAAGTATGTAACTGCCAGGTAGGGTCAACGAGAGGCTGTTCTCTGGGAAGGTTTTTTTTTACACAAGATAAGTTAATGCTTGACAACAATCCTACCTGATGGTAAGTGGCGACTACGTCTGACATGTTGAAAACTCCCTCATCGTAAGTAGCCGGGAATACCGACTCGGGCATGTTGTTCCAGTCCTTTGCAGTGCGGATTATGAATGAATATAAATATGAATGGTTGGTCGCGATTGACCCCATTTTAATCTAACATATAAACTACACTTAGATATGATTAATTAGTAAAAGAGTACTAATCTATGAATTTTAAATAGAATTTGTTTTTGAAATGCGAGCAATATTATAGTAATGGAATGAACAGCTGACTTCTTAATATATTTATGATAGAGTTTTATATTTTCTTTACATTGTTATTCAAAATAATATATTCCAGTGACATCAATAAACGTTCTGTTTTCCTTGCAGGCCGGGAACAGCTCGAAATATATAGAAAACGCATTCCAGTTGACACTTCCTATATTGCAAATCGGTGCTGTATAGTACTTAATAATGGAACATGAACCTATATCTGGGATATATTAATCTAAGTTTATTTTCAAATCTTTAATTTGTAATATTCACGTCAATGTCATACGATCTACTAAGCCTCTATATCTTACAGCAGGTTTCCATTGGTGTTGCAACAATGTTCTACCGATCTTAGGTCTGTTGACGATCTCGTAGCCCACTTAATAGTGACTCTGGAAGCCGAATGAGGGTTCCCGGGTTCGATTCTGCCGGGTATATTTATTGAATGACGGAAAAATGTTTGTTTTTGGCTCATGGGTGTTTGTGATGTCATATTTGTGCAATATCTGCAACACAAGGAATCCTAGTGCGGGGGTGTGAGTGTGTGAACGTTTTTTTATTTATTTTGGCGACTGTCTCACATAATGTATTGTTCGAAGCTATCTTCATCTTAATATTCTTCATCAGATTTTTAGAAACCTTCAGCCATCATTTTTGTAATCATTGTATATTTGAAGGGATCTAACGCAATTACCTCCATTGTTCTGCAATGTGCAACACAAATAATTCACATATACAGACATATATCTTCTGTAAGTGCATATGCCAATAAACTCCTCTAAAACGGCTGAACAGATTTTGATAATTTTTTTTAGTGTTTTTGATTCATAATTGGTACCGGTAGGAAAATAACTCATTTAATGTATATTATATGGAAAAATAGAAAATACATTTGCAGAACCTGCTATTCGTCAACAACAACGACAACATCTGCCGGGTCCGCTAGTATTAGTGTTTATTTCCTAATTGTGACTTAGATTAGTTTACCTCTGGTATAATAGTACATAAAATTATTATATAGTTAATTTATTTAGCACAAGTAAATAAATAATCGACTTCACAGCCAATAGATGAATTTGCATGCAAAAAATCATATTTATAACAAAAAAAAACTTTTATTTCATAGATTCAAAGTCAATAGTATTTATTTCTTGTTCTAAAGATCAATAAATAAAAAGGTCAATGTGATAATTTTATAATAATAAAAGCATAAAGAAGGGGATGTGGGATAATATTGTATATGATAGTTAAAGGAGGTTCAATGTCAAATTAATTTTATTCATATGCTTTTACATTCGCAAAATGAATACCCATTTGTCAATCACATCCTGATTATTACCATTGACAATAGTGTCATTAGCATTAATACGGTTAGTTGTATTAACACAACAAAAGCTGTTCGCAACAAGAGTTTGATTCCTCCACAAATCTCATATCTTTATTCAAAGTTACACATATGTGTGCTGCAATTGAATTATCAAAAGTTACTTGTGTACTATCACACGTGAGAGTTCTCCAGTGTGTCGAGTTTGTAAACCCACTTTACCGGCTCGGTGGACCGCGGGATTTACGTGGGATTGGGATTAAAGGGAGATGATTTAACAATTATTTTTTTATACCTTTTGATTTTTTTTCTGCATG
Organism: Agathymus mariae mariae; assembly: GCA_018251895.1. NCBI lineage: Eukaryota > Metazoa > Arthropoda > Insecta > Lepidoptera > Hesperiidae > Agathymus > Agathymus mariae. Next base: position 1,303 of record DWPT01006965.1, on the reverse strand, counting down.
TATTTATGCATATATATTGCAACTAGTAAACCGTCCTGGATTCGTTTTGCAAAGTTTTGTGGAGACTTCCTTTTCTCGGGCTAAAAAATACTCTATATTATACCTATAATCAGTTTTAGAAATATGCCAAAAATAATCTAAATCTATTCAATAGTTTTAGTGGTACAGAAAGACAAATACTTAAAAAAAAAGTGTTAAGGCCTCTATGTTTAAATAAGACTACTTACAATTGAAATTTCCAGAAACTTCCATGTACAAATTCGACCGCGGTACAGTTTTATAATTAGTACAAATTACATGTGTGTGTATTCATTCTTTGAATAGTTCAGCATCGCAGCACACCTATTCTGAAGCATTCCGAAGTGAAACGCTGATCTGTTGACTTACATTAGACACCTGGTTTTGGTATCCGATATTCTTGCAATGTCCGGTTGTATCCTGCGAGTATAAAAGCAATCTGAAGCTCGATTCTACCCTTGTTCATTAGTATTAGAGAAATTAATAAATATTGGTAGTTATAACGATTCTCGCGTAAATTTTATACCGACTCCTTGGAACAAAATGGATTGAAAATACAATTTAACTTCAAGGAGACCTTCAAAACCTCATTAATATTTTGAATATCATTATATTCATTCGGCTATATTATTTCAAGGGCCTTTCTTGTAGTAGAATTAATATTTAATTTTTTTGATAATATTTAGAATTACAGTTGTACCAAATTTAATGTAATAGGTACATTTAATTAATTATCATTTAATTGATACGGACTAAAAGAGTAACCCTTGTCTAGTTTCCGCTTCGCTAATTCTGAAAAATATTTGGTGTCTGTATTTTATCCATTTGTTATGAAGTTATTGTATATACAAATATAAATGTTTTATGTAATAAAGTTATATTGGGACAGTAAATAATCTTGAAACGTATTTATTATACTCTTTTATTTGAAAACTTCTCTTACATCCGTATTTCCGGTTGACCTTTTTTCATCTTCATTAAATCCTTACCCTCATCCTTTTTTAAATCCTTTATATGTAAGCGTTTATCTCTTCTTAGTGTAGCTTTTTGTTTTATCGAGTTTCAAATCACAACGTTACTAAACAAGTTTCACTTCAAAGATTCAATATTCGCACTAACGTTGGCGATTCTGTGCATTTTTTTTTTTTTAATTAATGTAGGTAGACTTTTTAATATATTTTGGTTGTCTGAACACGCAGAACACTAAGACCACTGAATAGATTTACGAGTAGATGATTCTTTTCATACATGGAATTTAAATTGCGAGTAATTATCACAATCTAGG
>DWPT01006964.1:0-11098 GCA_018251895.1 Agathymus mariae mariae | reverse complement strand
TTTAATACAAAATAATTGCTCTACTATAAATATTATTAGCATTATTATTTTTCATTGATTGTGAAATTTTACTGCTGACAGTATTACAAAAAAAATATAAAAAAATATGTCGTTATAAATAAAGATAAGGCAACGACAGATATTTGACATTTTATAAATTATCCTTATGTGAGATTAATATAATATTATGTTAATATACTCTGTTTGTTGGGACATAACAGTCTGTTTTCTAGTACTTTGTGGCATCTAATAGCTACATTTACTATGCAGTATCACATGAAATTCATACCAGACATTTATGTCTGGTTCATGTCTTTGTCGCTGCCAATGTTTTGGATTGGACGGGATGCTTGTGGCTATTTTCAAATTTATGCATACACATAAATAATACAATGTATTGGTATTGTACTGTAAAAGTCAGTTGATTCTAAGGCCACAAAGTCTAGTCAAGTCAAGTCACACCTGAGTAAAATTTGTCATTGGTAATCAAATAATTTAGAAAGAATTTCTTTACTTCCTTTGTCCTAGATTTTATTGTTTAACGATTTCTAGGAAATATATAAAATCTTAAATTACGGCCCCGCTCCCACCGTCTTGGAAAGTTCTTCTCTCTTTCATCGTTATATATATTATTATGTCCGTGTTTAATAAAAATTGGACTCCTATTTTTATAAAACTGCCTGTTTCATTATGTGGATCATCGGATGGTTTAGACTCATAATTGGACTCGGTAGATGGCACTGCAATCGGGTTCCAGGAATATATTGCTAGAAAACGTTTGCGTCGCCATATATATGAATATATAGATATATATATTCTAAAGTACTTATACTGAGGAACATACCTTTAAACCTATTTTCATACTTAATTAATTATTTTTCGATGTGTCAGCGCTTTTGTAGCATACATGTTAAAGCTAATGTTAAGATAGGTACTTAGTGGGGTAGTTTAAAAATTATATTAGAAGTACAGATTTTCCTATCATTCCTTTATCCCTTTATAGTACTTTAACTTCGTATATCATAATAGAACAAATCTATTTGTGATAACACACGGGGTTTCTTATGCATAATATGCAGCTGACGATAAATTTTGCACACGCCCCAATTTTATTCAAATGAAATGTCTACAAAACTACAATATTACGAAGTATTGTCTATTCAACTTCGAGTCGACATACTACATTTGTAAATCGTTTTAACAAAGCGCTTATTGATGTGAAGATAGTACACGTCGCCCTTGGCAACGGTAGTAATGCAGGGGATGAATCCCTTGTCACCCACAGAATACTGCACTACGGAAAATCCCCGGTGCATATTTTTTCACTACGCACCATGCCGCATTCTCCTCGTCTGACTCGTTTGGTAAAATTTAAATAAGCATTCGTGCAGTAGGTTTGAATGGTGGCTAAGAAAAACACATTTTATTATTTATATAATGAATAATGAATGAATGAAAATTATATTTATTTTATAACATCTGATTTATAACATTTTATATAAACTTTGCCCTGAACATAACAAAACAGAATTAGCCAAATCGATCGAAGCATTTTCAATTAATTATTTATACGTATTTTATATTTCAAATTCAGATTGTATATAAATAACCCGTTTTCTAAACAGTAGTAATTGAAAACAACATGCAAAAGTTAATTTCCAGAATATCTAAATGATAAAACCTTTTTTTATTTATGTAGGTTGAAATTTACTTGATTTATCGTCCGAAAATGTAAACAAGCTCACACATTGATCATATAGCGATCCATTTCATCATCAGAAAACGAAAATAACAACAACAATTTCTTATTTTTTTTTTCAATAGCTGGTTATCTCAATTATTCAAGAAACGTCCAAAATATATATAATCAAGATACCTCTTTTTATATAATAATTTACGTTGGAAACAGATTAACCGATATAATAAAAAACGAAGTTTTAACGCTCTATGTATGACGTAAAGTAAGAACGTTACCATAATCACAAGTGAGCTTTTCTCAACTTCAATTTACCCAGACGAAATGAAGTTTCTAAAAATTCTGAGCGAAATGTGGAAAATAACCAGAAGCGAGTCTGCTGTGGTTGAGCTGTATTAGAAGATCGCCGTTGGATCTTTATTTTGTGGGGACTCAATTCTTTCTGGACCATTTAGTCTAAAAGTTTTCGTCACTTTCTTGAAATTTCCACAGTTCTTTAGTAAATGTGGAAAAATTTGCACTTACCCTGGATATTTTAATACTCCCTAAAGCTATAAACTAAGACTACATATGTGTTTTAGTAAACATTTTTAAGAAAATGAGATCCAGAAAACACTTCAGACTTATAATTTAGTACTAGGTTCAGTATATATTCGGCTGTCGATAATGGACCAATAGAAATGTGATATAATTATCATTTACAAATATTTCTCGTCATCCTTGATCTCCAAAACAACTCGAAGTAATCTGCTCGATGCATGCAAAATGCGCCGGGGTCTGCACAACGAACAAAACAGCGTAGATTATACAATATCCTGCGGTACGATCACACCATGTGAAGGAAGGGTTAGATATATAATTGTGTGTGGTATGGAGTGGGTTCGCATTTAGTCTGGCGTGGCCTTGATTTTTTGCGAATTGCTCAGACTGGCCTCGAGCCGGCAGGTGATTAGGTTACATAAACTAAGTTGTTCCCCACTTCCTGCTGGCGCGCTCTGCAGTTGTCGGAGGTTTCTAAGAAATCGCCGAATTCGCAGCCCGCCCTCATTGTTTTGCTCCTGTTGCCTTTCCAGTTTGTCGGGTTAGGATGCATGTCTACATGGCTGTTATATAACATATTGGGTTCGTCTTTGTTCAGTTTTACGTAATGCGAGTTTTGTATAGGTATAATATTCAGTTGGTTCTCACATTTAGCAAGTCCGATAAAAATTTGAGATAACGAACTATGTCTCCAATATTTTAACAGGTATCTGAAAGTGTGACTTCAAGTACAAGTATATACGTTTATCTATTCATATATACCTACCATCGATTGCACTAGGAATGGCATTAGTGGGTTTCTTATCTTATTTTAATAGTACTCTAGAATAAGCGGCATAATAAGATAATGTTCATATATTTTGCCTCATGGTTGTTCATTTTTAATCCAAGCCACAATAGATCGGCAAATGCTCTGTTTATGCACGTCTGTGGTCTTCTGTGTTCTGACCTTGATGTTTTTTCAGCTCGACAACGAATGCGGTTACGAACAGGATTCATTGCAATCTAGATTACATGAGGGTAATGGATGTGCGTGATACCTGAGATAACACTAGATTCTTTGCATTATCCCAAAACCCATTTGCGCCGTGCAAAAGCGTGCGATTCGAATCGTCAACAATCCACGAATCACTCACAGGTTAGAACACCTAAGACTTACAAGCTGCCTCTGTGTGTTCTACCGTCTTTACAACGGTGAGTGCTCCGAGGAATTGTTTGATCTGGTGCCTACTTCACCCTTTTACTACCACACCATTCGCCGAGGAAGGAAGTTTCATGCACACCGACTGAACCTGTGGAGACGCACCTCGGTCCGATTCTCAAGATCGTTTTTGGCCAGAACGTGCAAATTGTGGAATGAGCTTTCTTCTTCGGTATTCCCAGTACGCTATTACATGTTCTTCAAAAATGGTGTAAAAAGAGCTCTCCTTCAGGGCCGGCGATGCACTGGCGACACCCCTGGTGTTGCTCGTGTCAACAGGCGACGGTAACCGCTTACCATCAGGTGGCCCGTCCGCTTTTTCGTCAGCTCTTCAAGACATAAAAAAAAATACTGGAAATTCCCAAAAAATATCAGATGAATAAACTAGAAGTTCAATTCGAGTCATGCATCTATAGTAATTTGATCTATTGGCTGTTGAAGCAGAACAGAACATCAAAAAGTTTAGTAATTGTAGCAAAATGTTATCTCAGTATTTTAAAGATGTTGAAAAAAAAAAGAACAAAGTAATCATTCATATAAAAAAATATTTCTATATGGTTTTTGGTATGTACTTAAAGTTTGATGATGTAATTATATAAATAAAATAATATTGTATAAACGTGTCTATAAAAATCCTATACGCACCATAAAAATCGTTAGATGTGTAATGGGCATACTGCCTTACGAACGGAGTAGACAGGAGTATCAAACTGGTTTGGTCGCACGCGATCCGGCTCCACCGAAGGGGTTGGACATGCTACAAATAAATAAAAAGAAACCTAAATGTAGATCTAGGAAACGTCGACCTTGAACGCAAGACGCACGGCACCTGGCGTTATTATCTGTCCTTCGTATATTGCGAAAATAATTTGAAACATCGTCACGCCTGTAAAAGCAAATTTTAGGTGACATTGCATCTTGCACTTCATGGCACTCTTTAAGCATTATTGATTTATCGCATGAGTGATCAGTAATATTTATCTACGAAGTTGCTAGACAAGTATCGATAGCCCGTGGGAAATGTAAGCATCAGCAATGTTCGAAGCGCGCTTTCAACGCGGTGATATGTCGGTTGCGTAACCGGTGTCGACTCGTGAGGAAAGTGAATGCATCATTTCGAGGTCGAGTAGAAAGTTGCCGCCGCACGCTCAAACTGCCACCGACCAGTAGACATAGTTATTACACTATGGTACTTAGTCTAACACTATTATCCCTGTTCTTCTGTGACATGCGATGTCTTAAACGACAAATCTCTCTCAATGTTTTCCTTTCGGACTCGCTACTATAAATCGAAATATTCCCGAAGTAAATAATATAAAGGCGCCTTTATACTAAAGTACCAAAATCTAAATAGAAATACTTCTAAAATTAATCTGAATACCGAATCCTAATCTTGAGATGTTGCATAATAATGTATTCAACTCAAAATCTTGTCCGAGACATAGTATTAACGAATTCCAAGGAGTTTTGCACAAAAAGTTACACGTGCCGACCGCCTCAATCGCTCTGGGCTATTGAAATTTTGGCCAGGGCCAGTCGGTTCGTGTTGCATATAATGGAACATCAATTCATTGTGCCCGTCGAATAAAAGAAAAGATCTAAGATTTTATCAGAGTAAAAAGTTTTATGAAGCTATGAACTTTTGATAACATTACATTCTTTAACTATTGACTAAGAAAGATAGTGATAATTATAATAACCAGATTTTTTTAAATTAAAACAGTTAAAATTGTATAAAAAGTATAATTGTGACAATCAAAGTGTCATAACGATGTGAAACTTTATATAATTAATACGTGATACAATTAACTAAAGACTTTTTATATTCTTATTCACCCCCAAAATCGGAAATATTTATTTATGGTATAAGTCTGTTATTGTGTCGTCTGACTCATGGTACTACCAACTGTCAACTTTACCGTCTATCAATTTGTGTCCATTTGTATCAGATGTGTGGGACCTTAAAAAATATGTGGAATAATTTTATAGCTTGAAACGTTAAAAGGAATTTGATTGAGTGATTGCGTATAAGATTGATTAGTGATGCAGTTTTACGAGCGTATTTAATTTTTGCTACCTTTATTATCACATTTATCTCAGTCACGGCCCAGTTATTTACCTGCCCACATTGTACCACTATTCGTTTCGTGCAGGGATTCATCCACGAACAGCCTGCATACTAAAGGACCCGACAGTGACTAACAACAGCTATTACAAAAAGTACTCTGATGTGTCATAGAGACGCGTTACATTTAACAGAGACATGGTATTTTCTTCCTTTCTAAGTGTATTTTCATAATCAGGATATTTTAAAATTCGCTTTCCATCCTTAAACTCGATTTCAAAAGTCCTACAGAAATATCTACGCTTAGTAGTAAAGATGACCTTTAATAGCTTTTTTGTATGAATTAAAAGGTATGGAGGCGTCCAATGTATATTGTGCATTGGAAGTCGAAACTTGCATGCTTTGTTTGCATATGAAACGAAAGATGCTTTCAAGCTTTCGATTTTTAGTAAACTCCCTTAGGTATTCTTTGTGTTGCAGACCTTTAGTTGCGAGCTCATTTATGTGCAATCTTTGTATGTTGTTTGGATAATGTGCGCTGAGTTATTTTAAGATCCTTTATCTTGGGAACGCGTTCACTAAGTGTATGCGTTAGAGTTCTAATAACAGGCGATGGTCTGCAATTAAAAATGTTGTGCCGAACATAATTTTACAGTCTCAAGTGCTGTAACTTTGTAGTCAAAAAGCCATCGTTGTCGTTATCTGTCAAGTTTCCCATCAAGTGTCTTCTTATCTCCCCATATGTTTGATCAGGTGCCTGCTACAGAATAGTGAAGTTACTTTGTAGCTTTGATCACATTGCTGATCAAGGTCTTCGTTTATCAATTTGACCGTGAACACGATCCTTTATACCCTTATCGAATTATGTAATAAGACTTCTTGTACAACCTTTAGGAGGAACTTGAAGCATCTAATCAATAACAGAACATTTCGATGTATTTAGTTTCATTATCTTTACTGTCGAGTACGGATTCGTCTGTTAAGGTTTTGATCACGATTCTCGTTCATAATATTAGAATTATTATACTTTTAAATAAGTATTGCCACAGTGTAAAAACTAAGGTTATTACACTGTAGTATTCGGAACGTCTATAAATCAAATCAAGTTTTTTGTAGTATATCGGAGCCACACAAGGCTTTGCCTCAATTAAACTCTGTTTAGCAGTGCTTGATTTTCGTTATATGATCATAAATTATTTATTTACAACTAGCAAATTATTTACAATGTAATGTTGACATCATCATACGTTAATTTAATACTACTTTATGGAATGGAAGATCAAAGAAATGATATGATTGCTTTATGATAGCACTTTATTACGAATATATTAGTTCTTTATGGTTCTTCTTAATGGCACGTTTGAAAAAATACTTTTGAGAATATTCTATATACTTTGTAATTTAACAACTGATTACGGCAAGTAATTTCTTTTGATAGATTAAATAACAAGAATATTTTTGTTCAGAGTGTTCTTAAAACTAATTCAAACCTAATTTACATCATTTGAAACGCCAGCAAATTAATTAATTTTCTTTGAAGTCGTCAGTTTTAAGGCTTGAAGACCAAGAATGTAGTTCTGCGCACGCGCATGACTCAAGCGACATTCTATGGCTTTTACAACCAGAGGATACTCTCCCTCCGCTTTCTTAGAAGTGTTTCAAAAGGAAACTTGTGTTTCTGTTATTTAATGCGAGTTTCTATAGATAAATAATTCTATTAATTCGTACATGTGATTAAAATTGGGCAGGTTTCATAAAGTATCTTAAAAATTCAGTTATCAAAAATATGCAGACCACTTTTTATACAAATAGGTGCAGTGATTCCGGAGATTACTTTCCGCATATAGACAAACTCACAAAATGCATATTCTATCTACAATAAATAAATAAATATATATAATATAAACAACCACTAATCGATTGTTAACATTAAATATTTAATAACATTATTATTACTTGTAAAATGTTTGGAAATGAGACCGATACGCAATGGATATTGTAATATTTCATACGAAAATTGACTTGGGTATGTACGAACGAGTACGATATTAATCCGAGGTGGGAAGTAACGGTTTGGTAACTTAATGCGAAGATAAGAGGCGAGCCGAACGGTACCTCTGTTGGCATTGGTTGAGCGAACCGCCATTTTGTTAAATAAGAACACGCACAGGCCCGTGTCAGTGTTTACAGCAATGAAAAATATCAAATATTTAAACTATTAAAACATTAATTGAATACAAAAAAGATGAAGTGTTTAAAAACACAGTAAGATATTTTATCCTGTTCTCTCACTTAAATTGTTGTAAGTGAGGCAAGAGCCATCTAAATTCAGATACCTGACAAAGAACGCTAGTGTAAGCGATTACTATCCATTTTTGACTTCAACTGCTGAATAACGGACAAGGCGATGGTGCTCAGTCCCTGAACTTGAAGGTCACGCGAATACACAACGTACGAATACGAATACGACGTACTCGAGTACATTGTCAGGGCTCTTTATCCACCTCGCTAACGATCTCTTTTCTAAAATCAACCGTCACCATGTGTACCTATAAAATATTTCTGTTATATGTCATATGGCTGTTTATTTCCTCTTTCACCACTTTTTATGTTGTTAGTTGTCCATGGGTGACGGTACCCCCTACAACCAGGCAGCCAGTCTCTGCATTTGTCGGCTATGTACATAAAGTTGTTATCAGATTTCGTTAACAATCTGTGCGGCAAATACAAAAATTTAACATCTATCTGATACACGTCCGTATTACTTATTTTGCGTGTTCTAAGTTGAAGGACTTAATTATTAATTGTATTTTACAATTGCCTTAAATATAGTTTGGGTCCCGCTTGGATATTTGTGTACGTGGTAAATTAACAATCCAGATTAAACTGACTCTTATTTTTCTCAGGGCATTTCCCTGTGAGATGATTTCTCCTGAATATGTAAATCAAATAAACGAAACGAACGAACAACCGAAAGAAACGTACACCTATAAGCAGGTCATGAGAACATACCATAGACATTTGTATAAAAACACATCCGTTTCCTTCCACTTTGACCAAAAACGACGCAGTTAACGTTCTGTGGAATTCGAATATCGAACACGTCAAGGTCATTGCAGCATTCACATTGCTTGAGCAATTATTTCCTGTTTATTTTTTATGAATTTTCGTGGGGACCTAGCTATTAACTAGTTAGTATTTACTGTTTTTATCTGTTTAATAAATATTATCGTCAAACAAGTTATGGTTAAGGTCGATAAAAACTTAACTGATTCATAAATTAAGATTATATAAAGTCATATTTATTAATATTTTATTGAAGCTAGCTGTTATATAATATGTTATTTATTGTCAATGGCCGATACTAACAATCATCGGGCCAGTTCAAAATTAAATATCATATTATCATCGGGCAAATTATTTTTAAGATTATTAATAAAGCATTCATCGCTATATACCATATTGCTACCTTAAATATAATCATATTGAAAATATTATTCAATACGCTGATTCGTTGCGTATTCATTGATGATTAATGATAATTTTAATTCAATGCAAACATATACATACGTTATAATAAATGATACGAGAACATGTAGTGGAAACATGCGATTAATTGAACGATGAGGAAGGAACTTTGTTATGTACACAAAGATCTTTCAGTTATTTATTTATGTTCATCATTATTTGATGGTTATTTATTGACTGTAAATAATATGTACAATGATATACGTACCAGTACGTAAAAATGTCAATGCTCACTAGAGAAGTGTGTGAACGATTATAACTTGTCGACAAGCATGACTATTTACTACATTATGTATCTACTAGCAGTAAAACTGGCACTTGTTTCCCATGACCAGAATAATTTACCACTTTCGTGCCGCAACAGTCTCTAGTGGCTAGGTAATGTCAAATTATCCGTTTAACATCTTACATTTAACTTGTATACTTGTCATATAATATAGGTAAGTGAAATTTGAGGACTTATCAAGTTTGTTTTATTTATATATTTACATTCTTGTTTACTTCACGTACAAGAGTATAATTATAATAGATAATAAAAATAAAGTTCATATTCTTCTGTTTGATTTTTTTTGCAAAATTTAGAAAATTATCTCCCGCCATTGCTTAATACGAAATTTATTGTAAATAAAATTTGTAGGTAGAGTTAAAAAAAAATCTATAATTATTTAAAGTTGAAACTCATTTCTTATCCATAAAATTACAATTACAAGTGTAAAGGAAGTATGTTTTTTATGTAACATTAGAACATGTTAACAACCTATTCGTGTCGCGATTTAAAATTGCAGCAACATTATAAAAAGGCTTCCAACGTAGGCAGGCCAGGCGGCCGGGCGATATTTGCGACCGATGGCCTTGATTGCCCGCGCGGAGAGACCTTGAGCGGAGATACGTTGGACTGAGATCGAACATAGCTAGGATTGTCACTTGTCTCACGTCCCCGCATAATGATTTCAAAACTACGTGCAACCAACCCAATAAGTTCACATTTTTTGGCCACTACAAATCAAAGAATTATAATTGTAGTCCCATTGATCATACATTTGCTGCAGTAACCTGTTACCATGTTACGGGACTCCTGAGTCTTCAACTTTGAATGCACAGTATGTGAGATAGGATTCGGTTCATTAGTAAATAGCACAGCTAATAAGACCAAATTTTAATTCATAAACTACACGTGGCAACCCTAATGCGTGACACGGTATGTTACGTACGTTGCGGCGCGTTCACTAAACTTTGCGATTACGTCACTTGTATTTTGGTCTCGGCATGTTGTAGATGAACAGCCTTCCAAAGTTCTATGATCGTAATATTACATTGTTATTAACGGAATAGTAAATAATGCTATTCTCACGATGTTATTTGTTTCTCCTGTGTGCACGTGTACATATATATAATTATCATTTTAAACTATTAACCAACTAATATGTATAGAACTATGCAATAGCCAGCTTAAGGCTTTAGGAGGATGTTTAAAAAGCTGGTACCCCGCTTCCTCTTTTCCTTGCAAGTAAAGATTTTAGAAAATAATGACGTCGTATCTATTTCTTTCAGGTAACCTTGTATAATGTGTAAATTTTAAATATGATGGGTACTCACGTTTTCAATGCTTTATGTTGAAATTTTGTCCAAATGTCATGTGTTAAGTCGTGTCCCATCTCCCTCGCTTCGCTTCGACAAAAGTAACATTTACATTCAGACATCACACCATATTAATAGAAAATTTATTCTTATCAAACGCTTCACGCTTAGATACCGGTGTTTAGAATTGTTGAAATCGAAATATATTTATTTATTGTAAAAATTGCAAAACATTAATTATTAACCTGGAAACAAACTTTGCATACTAAATTTTATATCTTATGTCGCGGAGTTTCTCGGGATAAAAAATACAGTAAAAAAAACCATAATGTAAATTACACACGTGTAAAATTATCACCTAATATGTTTAGTGGTGTCATGATACATGTATAGGCGTACTGTCAAAGATAAAAATTGGAAAAAAAATAATACATTAATCTTTATCAAAACCAAGATACCTGCAGTAATAAAATAATTATCAAAAAAGGCT
>DWPT01006963.1:0-11101 GCA_018251895.1 Agathymus mariae mariae | reverse complement strand
AACAGCTGTAATTGGAGAAAAACATTTATCTGTCACATTAATGTCGGTATAGGTCGGGAATCAAGCTATAAATTTGTAAGTAAAAATAATTAATGGACAATATATATTTTTTAATCTTGGTAAACAAAATTTTATAAGATAGTTTTTATAAGATTAGGAAATAATGGATTAGGTCTTTTTGTAGGTATTTATTGTTATTTTTCTTATGTAAATAACCGACAAACGCAGATACGCCACCTCCGTCCGTCCGAAACACTACAATCACTACAACTACTGTTGCCGGTTGACATGGCAACCGGGGACCTGGCTCTTATCTATATTCCTAATTCAGATAACCGACCATTAAAAAGGTGAAGGCACAAGTCTCATACAAGCTAGTCAAATGCAATAGCTTCATATACCATTGAACCTTAAAAATAAATTGACAATAGCTTAAAATATTACATTGTGTATCCTAGCACTCTACTTCCTGCCCAAAACTAAGTCTGCTCAATAGTCTATATCTTCTAATAAAACTGTAAGAGCCGAAGTTGTATATTTAGTAGCTTTATCAATTTTAATGTTAGTAGACCTTGATGGATATAGAGACCTAACAAATATATTTTTTTGGAATATTTTTCTTTTCTGTTTGAACATGTTTCATGTGTATCCGTTATGATGATAATGATGGCGTATCATATTAAGACCACTGAATGGGTTAAGATGATTCTTGACATATATGCCATATTGGCATTTTTTCAAACTTTTCATACCGGAAAATGAATTTGAATTCGCGGGATTTTCCAGAGCGAAGTTAGGACAGGTGACAACTATCATATATTTATAGTAGGTAAATACTAGCAAATACAGAGCAATACTACTCAAATAGCCGTGAACCAACTTTGTTCAAGCTTGTGATTCGGTTCAAGGCTTATAAGGTCAAAGATTATAGAGACGATTCAACTCGGACCTAAGGATTCCGACCCATGGCTGCGGTCAGTGACAACTGTGCTGTGGTGAAATAATTATCTGTAATATGCATCAAAGTCTAGACTGGAAATCATTGAATATCTCAAATATATATATAACCCACAACCATATTCCAGATAAACGTTTAAATTTCGAATAAGATAAGATTTAGACTGCATTATTTTTGTTTGGGTCATGCATGCAACACATACCCATTTTCGTCCTGAGGATAATTATTTGAAGAATCCCATTTAGTTATAATATAAATCCAGATAGAAGTCGACAATTTTATACTGCTAACAGATCTGGTCTATAACTTATCATTAATTTATGGCAATTAAACTTTAAAAAAGTAATACCGTAGTCGGTATCGTTAGATAGCTGCCGTTAATGGTCGGAACATCACCATTCGGATTGGTCACGAACATGTCCAGTAATCCGCACTGTTCGCAATTTCTTGTTCTGAAAGTAAAAGATCGACCATTTGATGAACCTACAGCCTACATTATACTGCTGAGTAAGAAGTCCCGGGTTCGATTCCCGGAGCAAACAGACATTTAAGAGACACATAAATGTTTGTTGTCGCGTCGTAAGTATTAATATCTTATCCGTGTATGTCCGTGACACTCGCAACATGAGGGATGCCACTGAATATGAGTATGTAAACGTTTATCGTTCCTTATAAGGTATGTTACTATCGAATTGAATTTATATATTTATTAAACACAAAAAATGGATTTATTTATCAATTTTGTATGATACAGAACTTAAATGATTTAAAGACACAGAACTTTTAAAATATAAACAATGTTAATTTTTACTTAGCCCGTATGTTTTATGCGCGGACGCCTATTATATTATTACGCGAAGAATTACGAGTGAAATCCCAAATGAGACGTAGTCACATGCAAATGACACTTAATGCTATTAAATATAATTTACATTAATTAACATCCACTTGCGTCACAACGGTCAATATTAACTAAACCTTGGCGTAACTTCAAATTCTTAATAGTTTGAAATTAACTAGTATGAACTTCCATTCCATTTCTCCTAAATGGGGAAATTTAATTCTTCTTTCGGTGTTAGTTTATTAGTGCTCTCACACGGAGTTCAGTTTCAAATTGGAGATATTTATTTCTCAAAAGAACATTGTTAAGTTAAATGAGAAAATATACAAAGTAAAGTAAAAATCTATTGCCTTATGGCAGTGTCGTTGGGTGTGTGGTTACTGATGAATAACTTTGTTGTTTTGAATTGCTATATAGTTATAAGATCTTTGATTTTGTTTGGTAAATTGTTATAAAATTGTGGTCCCTCAAACATAATATTTCACTTTCCGTACAGTGTTTGTGGTTTTGCTAAAATAAGTTCACCCCTACTTCGGGGTTTACGTACTTACTGCATTACTGCATTACACTTAACAGTAACTATACGTTAGTAATAATATAGTAATATATTTTAAATTGACTAGAAAAAGAAAGGCCTTTTCTAGTTGCACATATGTAAAAAAAGATTTTTTTTTTATTATGTTTGCCTGTTTTTTTTGTTCAGAATATAATTATTTAATAATAATTTTAAATTATTTAATTTTCCAGATAGTTGAATGAGTAGATTCTCTTTTCGATCAAGCTATTGTTTATGCCATAGATGTGAAAGGAGATGTTCAGTTGACTGACTTGTATTCTTGTATCTTTTAACTTGTAAACAACATTTTATTATAAGTTAATAATATAATAATGTCTATGCGACAAAATAAGTGACTTAACAAAGAAAGCATTCCAAATGGTCACTCTAAAATTATGTCTTATATCGGAGGATATTAGATGTTTTTGAAATCAATTCAATATAATTGGATAGGCATTTTCAAGATAAGGTTTTTAAAGGCTCAAATAAAGTTTATTTATTAAATAGTTGGAACATTTTAATTATTATTTATTTAAAATTATTGAGTTGACTTTACGTAATTATAACTTTATCACATTATTTACACGCGCAACATCCGATCGCACTCAAATAGATTTATAAAAGCTTATTCTACATTCACGTCAAAAGCTCGATAAAAAGCTTAACAAAAACTATTATAATTAGTTTCTAAACGACTTCAAACAATCGCTTTGTCCGTGCGCGCCCTTCGATATCGGATAGTGACGTGCCATCTGAGATGTATCGACAGATACCATAATGACGCTATTAGTGAGGTGTCGACGGCGCGGCGAGCCGTGGGACCTACTCTGACCCACATACAGAAACCGGCTAATCATTCATGCAATTACTCTAATTCAACCAGAATTATACCGATGTAACACTTAATTGAATTGTTGATGTAACCAACAATTCGTTGCTGCGATCGGACTCTGTTCGAATATCGAATGCACGATCTTAGAACACATTCGCCGGAGACGGTGAGTCATTCTATGTTGAGTTAGTGAATGTTTGAGCGCATCGGTTATATGATGTACATTTTTATGGTAATTTAATGTTTTGCATCGCAATAGTCTTCAAAGTTTGTGTTCAAAGTTTAATAATACTGAATATTGCTTGTAGCAATAATACTCTTATAATACACATGTATGTCACTAGTGTGACAGTTAAATGCTAGTAGCTACACTGGGTATGCTAGAGCGCGGCAGGAACGTATGAGGGAATATTTCGTTACTTACATTTTTTTTAATATAACAATATGTCTACACAAAGGTAACTTTAACAATATATATTGTTGTAATGAAGCGTAAAGTCATCGTGCACAAGCAGACAAGCCCTTACACTTGTCACTCAAAAAAAAACGAACCTGCTTACGGCTTTTTTATTCCCCAGTTCTTTTTCTTTTTTATTCGAGTAGACGTCAACAAAAAAAAAGTCGAGAGCGCGTGCGCAAGCATTCGCGCCGGCGCGCCTCGTTTTAAGAATTCTCGCGCCAAAAAACGTGCACGCTCAGAATGCCTGGCGTGTTACACATTTCTGTTACGTACCGAAGCATTTCCGAACTGATGGCGAGGTTGGCGACAATCTTCCACGACAATTCGTCGCGGCGAAATCAACGATTTGTTCGGTCACGATATTTTAAAATTTTTGAGCTTGTCAACTTTTTTGCAGTTGTTTTTGGAATTTTTATTTGCGAACAGATTCTGCTTGTTGCAATGTATCACTTATAAACTTAATTGTTCGATGAAGCAATAAATTTTTAAAGATCTTAAACGCTAAAGTGTTTTTTTATTCATGACATTTTTATATTTTAGCACACGTAATATTGAATGGGGATAAAATAATAATTACAATTTACACTGAAACACATGATTTTGCTAATTACAGATACCATTTAATTACCCAGAAATTTTACCACAAATAATTAAACACACCTATTGGTATAGAGCATTCTTAACTCCGACAGTAGGAGTTGTTTAATTACTAAAAATGTTCAAACAAAAGAGCTGCATTTGTTTAGCAACATTTAATTGGATCTCTTCTTTATCGTCTTAGTACCCGCCCACGTTTGGCGCAACGACTCCATCTTAATTCTGTATATTAGAATCATCGTATTTTCTATTAAGTACTTCGACTAATTAATTAATTATCACAGTACACTAAATATAAGATTTATAACAGATATAACCATAATTTAAGCTTAAAACTGCTGATGACGTTAATGGCCTACATCATGTCGCACGATCCAAGACGAAGTTAAAAATACTTGTATTTAAAAAACTTGTTAACAAGAAATCGTTTAATATGTTGAGGTAACATACAATTATCTAAGTTTATGGTTATTAGGGAAATACCTATATATGTATACGTTGATTACAGCTTAATGACATTATATAACATACTTATAATATAATATAATAATAACAATGTTAATCGTTTCATAGATGTAAAAAAAATTGTATTTATTTTACATAGCAGTATCTACTTCACTTCATACATAATCAAAATATCTATCTTGATTTTGCAATCATAGTTATGAACAGAAAAAATCTTAGGTATTTGCGTGTGTTTGAACCGTATAGTCATCTAGTAATTAATTAAATCAGTATTTATTAACTTCTAACAACGAAGAGAAGTTCAAAGTTGTTAAAGTAAATATTAATTACTAGTTCATTATTAACACGTAATTGTTTCACTGCTATCGTTGGGTCTCCTCTCTTAAAGAGGAAAACTCTCTAAAACTTGGTTGGCATATATTTCATATACCTTTGGGAATTTAATAGACACGTTTTAGATAGATGTACGGGTTACTTTACGATGTTTCGCTCCAGCCAAGCAAGTTACAATTCCGATACGAGCACATCTTTTAAATATTATAATTACGTAAACACATTCATGCTTCATTGAAATATTCGTTTTACAAAGTCTTATATATTCACGAGACTATAAAACAAAAATCTCCCAAGGCAAGAAGTTGGTAAAGAGGTCAAACAGTTGGTACAGAACAATTTAAAACGCATTAATGGATACTTCACTGTTTCTCGGCAGAGCCCCTCCGCGGCACTCATCACGAGATGTAACAACATTTAACATTACACTAGCTTGTGTTCTCGACACAAGCTGTTAACTTTTATATCTGACTACACAAAGACAGAGAAAGAAAGAGACAAAACAATATCTTTGGGATGTTACAATGGGAACAAGAATATTTTATATTAGTAGTTTAAAATTTTGTTTTCTTAAAATCATAGATTTTTTGGATAATAGCCACTAAGGGCATGGAAAAAATGCTCAGTGCCCGAATGCTAGTATTGCAGAGGATAGAAGTTGGGTGGGTATTTTATGTACGGAAACTGTTTTGTATGGTAGGCATTTTGGTGTAAATAGAGTTTCGTATTCAGCAGGCTTAAATTTGAATGCCGCATGTAAAAAAAAAATTGGTGTATTTAATAGTTTATTAATAATTTTTATTCAATGTATCATTATCGTTACAATCTCTAATTGTCTCTCCATTTAGTTTGAGTCTCGAGTCCTATAAGGATGAATAAAAGTCTACCGCTCTGGATAAACGCCGACTGGCACACACCTTTAGAACTTCATGGAGAATTTCTAAAATGTTCAAATCTAATTTAATTAGTCCCCGACGTACAATTCTACAATCCGACTAGGATTTTGATAGCAAACGTGACTGCATTAGTTAGGTAATTATACCATTTAGCCAGTCCGATGAAATTGCTCTATTGCTACGGGTCCCACCACGGAATTACCTATTAAGCATAACATAATTTTCGGCATCATCTGCCTTTATGACGGTATGATAAATACATTTTTCATTCATACATCAATTGTAAGTTTTGATGATATATAATTATATTGTTAAAGAACCGTTCCTGGCGTGCATTTTATATCAAATTAAAAAAATATACAGAACCGAAAAATATCTATAAAATGAACATTAACCATATCCCTAAGTATCACATACACAACTACGG
Source organism: Agathymus mariae mariae (assembly GCA_018251895.1). NCBI lineage: Eukaryota > Metazoa > Arthropoda > Insecta > Lepidoptera > Hesperiidae > Agathymus > Agathymus mariae. Next base: position 4,736 of record DWPT01006963.1, on the reverse strand, counting down.
ATACTGCAGGCGCTGACACTTAGAACAACCATAAAACAAACCATTAAGACCGGTATGTGACGACAGCTCATATACTAATTGCAATCCACTGCAGACGATGGTACATGAAGGAAACTTATAAAATGCACTTAGGTTTGCAAAGCTACCAGCTAGGTTCAAAGTGTTATTTAGGACAATAAATTTTATTACATAGTAGTAATTTGTTTAATGGGGTAGCGAAGTTTGTTATTGTTAACAGTGTCATAAGAATACAAACAAAATATATAATGTAATCCAGAACGTAGCAAATTCATAACATATTTCTGCACTGATTGGGCACAATTAAGATTTAATTTAACCGTTAAAGGCGACACTTTTGATCGACTGAGATGAAAAATATTTTATATAAAACTGTCCCTTCGACAAAATTCCGTTTAAGCAGAAAGTATATCGAAGTTATTCCTCTACTATAAGTTAATGATGTATAAAGCCATTTCAGAAGTGCCTCCCCTGATTTATCTGCCCCAAATTACTGATCAAAGCGAAACATAGATATAATTGCTTGCTGCTGGTTACTATAACAGAATATAATAAGCCTTTATGGCTGTGATACTGTCATAGACGAAAAGCACTTATTTCTTAAAATATTTACTAAACCAACAATTTTTCTCTTTTGTTTCAGCCGTGCAAAGAGGTCGAGTACCTCCAACGCAACCTCCCGGCATCTCTATCCCCGGCCAGTTCGCGCTCGCCAACGGCGACCCAGCTGCCGGCCTCAATAGCCATCCCTACCTCTCGTCGTACATCTCCCTCCTCCTCCGAGCCGAGCCCTACCCGACTTCCAGATACGGCCAGTGCGTCCAACCTACCAACGTTATGGGAATAGACAATATCTGCGAGTTAGCCGCGAGGCTACTCTTCTCAGCGGTGGAGTGGGCGAGAAACATTCCTTTCTTCCCTGACCTCCAAGTGACGGATCAGGTTGCGTTACTGCGACTGGTCTGGTCAGAACTATTTGTGCTAAACGCGTCCCAGTGTTCCATGCCCCTTCATGTAGCGCCGTTGCTCGCCGCAGCAGGGCTGCACGCTTCACCCATGGCGGCGGATCGAGTTGTGGCCTTCATGGACCACATTAGGATCTTCCAGGAGCAAGTGGAGAAGCTTAAAGCACTCCACGTCGACTCAGCGGAGTACTCCTGTCTGAAGGCCATCGTCCTCTTCACGACAGGTAAAATTTTAGACAGTTTGTTCGGGGAGGCAAGATTGCTGCTTTATAGGGTCGCGGGCGCCGGAGGGTCTGTTACTAATTACGGGGAACTAGTCGTTCTGGTCAGAACTCATTTGGATGCCTATGCAGAGGCTACCCGGACTCCACAGCCGCCGGCGCCGCCGCCCCCTTCAGCAGCCTCGTCCGGGTACTACTCCACTCTGGACACGTCTCTCGGCGTCAACTCCTCCCTGTCTTACGGAAGCTTCTTGTCCCCCTCTCGTTTACCACCTAGCTACACCAGCAGCCCGCGAGCTCCAGAAGCAAGTTCGTTTAAAGTATGGGACGGTAACAAAAGTCTAAAGTCAGATCAGGGAGGTTGACTCTGAGTGTAAAGGTGTTGGGTAAGCTCACGGTGTCGGGTGATGGCGAATGCTTTTTCACTTGGCAGTTTCTCGGGTTCGCGTATTTATCCGCTTCGTATATGTCTGTTAACCAAAGAGTCTAGGAGACGCTATGACGTTATTTGTATATGGGGGTAATAACTCGCGCTCCTCCCGAGAAGGGGAGTCGGCGACTTATTGTTCTCGATTCGGAATCGATTAAAATGTGATAACAATTGTATATTGGATGTAAATTTGCTTACATCACGCCGCGGTCGGCTTAGATTAAGTTATTTATTTGACGTGTAAATATTAATTTATTTTATTTTTTAATACACGCGCATAATTTATTACTGAATTTTTTCTTGTTTCATTTTCTTACAGTCAGATTATATCTTCCTTTACGTTATAGGCTTTAATAGCTTTAGTTATATTAGTGAACGCAAATGCGAATCGATTACTCGATACCTACTCAACGCGCAAATGCTTAACGTAAGTAATATTAAATTTTATAATCCAATGAAGCCCCCATAAGGAAATACAATTTATCCCGTGTAATAACTTTCGAAATGTATAGACCGTATTTAAATATCTCACGAGAAGGTACCGCGAATACTATAAATTTTACATGTTACTAATACCTGCGGAATATTACGCAGATTAGAAGTGTGTTAGAAGTAACAAATGTGTGTGAACTGCTAGTTGCGAGAATTTAAAGTAACCCGGTTTAATATAGCCACTTTATAGTATGCATTTAGCATACTAGACATGCAAGCAATGCAAGGTACAACGTGTGCAACGAAGTTCATCCCCACTTGGAAAATAAACAGGAATCGATCTACTTCAAATAAATATAATATTAGGACCACAGACATATTATAATAGAATTTGTTAAACGTCGGAAATAAACGGTTCAGTTTTGATTTAAATAGGGTTTTGATTTAATTAATTTTGATTTTAAATTTATTTTAACAAATAAGAATAATTATCATCATGTAAATAAATTTGTGAATCATTCAATGTGCATGCTTTGTCGCTTTCATTAAAATAAGTCAAATTTTTCAGCCTTATTTCTGTTACTGGTGCGTAAATTTGTTTGAAATGTTGTATATCACCAAGACAAACACGAAATCTTATTGGGTTTGAGTATCACACTCACTGCGTTCAATCTTTCCATAATTAGGTGTTTGAATTTTGCCTTACTTGTTTACTTGTTGCGTGATGCGGTTTAAAATACAAGATATTACTTATTAATTAAGTAACAACTTAATATTATTGTTATCAAATGAACCGATAACTTTTTAATGACAATCACGATAGGTTTCTAAAAATCGGTAAAATTGTATATTAATAAAAATTATCAGTTTTTGATAGTGATTGTGATATAAAACACTTATTAGCTAACTTTTAATATACTATGGTATCTACAAATAATGGTGTTTACTTTGATATGATATATTTATGTAAGTATACATTTATATAGTCACATAAATTTATATTTATTGAAACGTATACACGTATTTATTTTGTATAAACACTATTAACATCGTAACGTTAATATTTAAAACAATACATATCACAACACATCAAAACGTCTCCAAGGAGCCGCTACGTGCTGGACAGGTGTCCCCACGCAAGCTCCCCACCACTGGGTCCAATGTCATCTTGAACCCTTCGTGCTGGAGATACAATGTTGCACCTGATGCAAACATGACGGAAGTCACTCGGTGATGGCTTATCGTTATCGTGCCTATAATTGTCAATTAGCACTACAGCCTACATGCCTTCACGTAGTTTTGGATCTCTTGAATATGGTAGACACTCATTACATATTATTAATTAATTATCCCGTTACAGCATTTTGATGTTTAGTTTAATTTCTGTGCTTTGATCTTTTGCCGTACATTTTTCAATTTTGTTCCACACATTTTTATGTCAGTATTCGATAAACGAGTCAATAAACCATTTGATGGTTAGTTAGATCCATAATACCAATGTTATCACCGACATATTACCACTCCTATTATTATGAAATATCTTTTTTTTTTTAATAATATGTTTCTCATATAAGTTGTAATAACGTACATATTCTAAATAAATAATCACTTACTTCGATGAAGGAAAACATTGTGGGAAAACTTAAACATAATATTCTCAAAAGCATGTAAAGTCTGCCAAATCGCACTTGGCTAGCGTGACGGAGTATGGCCTTAACTCCACTCATTAGGAGAATAGAACCGAGCCCAGCAGTGGGAAAATTATAGGATGAATACGTTTACTATATCGAAGCTACTTCAGGCTACATACGTTTTTTTGTCTGTTCAAAATGTCCAAAGAAAATTCCGCAATTTATATCACCTTCTGAAAGACAAATAATGTGCAACTTAGGTCCATTCGCACTTACAGCATGGTTTTGTATGTATCTTCCAAGTGATCCAATGTTTAAAACTTGTAAAGTCTTAAAACGAGCATGAAGTCCTATTACTCTTTTTCCTTTTAATAATATTACTTCAAAGAAACTTTATTGGAGTCAAAGAACAAACCTCCTTAAATCACTAAATCAGTTATTGTAGAGGCTAGCCATAGATGCGATTCTGCTTATGAAAAGTACAATTAAATCTCTATTTATTTCATATATGTGATTCGTTCAGACATTCAGAGTTATCGCACATTCAAAAAGCTTCGGTAATTCCTCATATCGAACCTCAAACAACATTATTTTTATGGACAGTTCCCTCTAGTTTTATGTGTCTACTTAAACGGACATTAACGGATGCGGCTAGCTAAACTGCACTAGCCATTAAATAATAAACTTAGATTAGACAAATTTAAATACAGGACTTAAATGACACTATAAAACATTCACTAGGTACTTGAGATTCATAAAAGGAGTTAGTGTTACATTCATATTTCACGACCAACGTAAACAGACACGCCATAGAGTACATCGTGGAACTACAGATTGAATAGAAGACAGACTTCTAATTGTACGATTGCGGGTAGTTGTGAGTAGAGAAAACCGGATATAATAACTTGAAATATATATATGATAGATTACGGATAAAAAAATATGCTCACGTGTGGATTTAGACTATTTTTTAATTTTGTTTTTGAAAATGATATTTTTTCCCTACATTATCCTTCATAAAGTTATATAATTATACTTC
>DWPT01006962.1:0-11102 GCA_018251895.1 Agathymus mariae mariae | reverse complement strand
GAAATAAAATTATGAAACAACCAAAACTAGTTTTATTTTTTTTATACCCGAAATATGCAGCAAGTTGTAGGGTGCCTTATACTTTTGGCCAAGGCTGTATTAGAGAGCGCAATCTCTGATGCCTATATCCTGTTTTTGCCGTAGCCCGTCATGAATAAATTTCGAATATTTACAAGATCAAGGAGACGAGAATACTAAATGAAAATATGATTTAGTATAAAGTATCCTTAATAGGCTCTCAGAGTGCATTCTTAACAAAGGAGGCCTTCCCTACAAACTTTATTTTTAAATAATTTGAATAACAGTATGAAAACTATCACTCTTGATATTACCTTATTCAAAACACGTTTATTTATGTACACTGTTAAAGTTCCAGACGCTTTCTAATACTACAAAAACAATTATTGTTAATAACTGTAGCTCGGGACCAGAATACGGTATCTCTTGCCTGTCATAAGAGGCGACTAAAAGAGGACTTCCGGTGGGAGGCCATAACATCGGCTGCCGGCTGTGGTTACCACCCATCAGATAAAGCCGTGCCACCAAGCCATACGGCATGTTGTCTGATGAAGCCGAATGAGGAATGGGTCTGAACAGTTGCGTTGCGATAGTGAGACCGATCGTGATGAGTTGGTTATGTCTGTTGCGCCGGGAGCTAAGCTCTGGAGGGTAGCGGGATCCGAAGCACGGTGATGCTTGGAGACTGCTAACTAGTTATTATCCGGACTGCAAAGAACTGGAATAACTTGCCCGCGACGGTGTTCTCGGCTACTTACTTATGTGGGAGTCTTCATAAGAAGAGTGAATAGGCTATTATAAGTTAATGCGTTCAACATCACTTCATAGACTTCATCACCACTTAACATCAGGTGGGATTGTTGTCAAGCATTAACCTATCTTATGTAAAAAAAACCTATTGAGCCCTATGTTAAGTAATATATAATGTTACTTTTTAAATCCTTGAAATATATACATTAGACAAATTAGATCGATTAGATCATCATAATTTCAGTGAAGGTTCTGAATAATAACTGTTCACCCAATTAATGTTTATTCAGGGCAATAAAGAGAGTTTATTGTTTATATATGTACGAGCATGTTACTGTGACATACAAAATGAAGCTACTGTTCACGGAAATGTGCAAAGTGAAATGTTTGGACAACAAGCTACTTGAGACTTCCTAAGTGTGACGTTCTAGTACACGATAAGTGTTTGTTCAGCTGCCCGATCAGACTCGATAGACACGTTCAATCGAAGTAACATATCTCGATTGTTAAGGTCGATCGTTGCTCGATGTTACAGTAGATACACGATTCACTCAATTAGGCACGATCTGTGTTTTAAGATGCTAGATTATCAGTACCAGCATATCAAACAAATATCTGTATATCATTTTACAATTGAAAATTTTAAAACGTGCAGTATGTATTTAAAAAAAGTGGACAAAGTGCCCGGAAAATTTAAAATGTCAAAACGCCCGACGTTGGACGTCAGCGACCGTGATTTCATAACAAGAATATTTTTTATATAATTACACGTCGCTTTAAAAAATTGTCATATTAGTTTCCTGACTTAATGAAAATTAACGGCTGAAAATTAACTAAATATTATTTCGCACTCAATATAAACCGAACATTCTTATCGTGTCGCGTATGCTGTCGCCACCACGAAGAGCGCCATAATAGCGGCATTTCAAAGGCCAAAACAATATTAGAAAAAAGTAGAAAATAAATGTTGACTTTTCTATTAAGGAAATATTTATTAACAGTATTATATTAACACAAGTAATCGGTGAAATACATAAAAATAAAATGTATATTCCCTATTGATATCGGTCGACCGTGTTAAAACTAGTGCCAGCCATTCGTGAAGGAGGTAATTAACGTATGCAACGGTCGATACCGATTAGGTGAAACATCAAACCCAATCGAGCGGCTTAATTGTTGTAACAAAAATTTCTATCAATCGAGTGCGTATTAATAGATATGGTCAAATACCTAATACACAGTAACTGCATATTATAATGCAAATTGCACGTAACATTAACATAATTCAAATTACATTAGATAACCACATTAGATAATTATTACCAATTATTAAGCCTATAGAATTAAATTTGTAGTGTGATCTAAAGTACAGGTAATTAATTGTAATTTGCATAGTAGTAGGATGATGCATTACTGTAGATAAAATATGCATAAAGAGCGATAAAATATATAATCAAATGTATGTTGTCATAAGTTTAATTATTATTGTATACCTCTCAATCTCATATACCTCCTCCTTAAGTTTTCTCTTATTCCCGCTAATAACAATATAATAAGTGTAACGGGGCCGAAACTTTAAATATTTTTTGGAATTTTCGTATGTCTCTCTGATCACCTATCTCACTAAAACAACTGAATTGATTTGAATGGAACTTGGCATTTATATTATGGGTCAAATTCTAGGATATTGTTTATCCTGGATAATTAATCTATTTCCGCGGGATAAGATATAAAAAATAGTTATACACGTTTCGTTAAGAGGAGACAGTAAATACAATTTTGACTGCCTGGCTGCTAGTATTGTAATAAATTGATATGTTTGGAATTCACAAAACTAATAAACCCAATCCCAGGTGTTATTTTAAAACGGAATGCGTTTGTATCTGAAGCGAAGCGTGGGCTGGTTACTAGTCTTTAATATGGTAGGGCCAACCGGATTCTGCAGGAAATTTAGGATACCAGAGATACAAAAACATCTTACAGAAAAAGTTGCGAGTCTTTCTGAAATTTTGAATAACTGTTGAAATTTGGCACACATTTATAAATATATATAGTTGAGTTACACAACGACAATCATTTACTATAGATAAATTTGGGTTGTCATAATATAATGACATAAACATTTTAAAATATTCGGCGGACAGACAATAAATGATAAAACTCTACCGATAAACATTTGTAGTGCAGCAGGTGACTATCGGCTTTACGCTTCCTGCTTATGTCAAGTTCAGGGATTTTGCTACGCGCATCATCATCGATCTTGAATTTTCTATCTTTCGTGACGAGACGAGGGTAGATCTTTCTATGAAACCGGAAAATGGTATAGATGTAGGGGAATGCCGCCCGCGATTCATTGGGTTTTCGATTACGAAAGCAAAGTTCTCTTTACGAGCAAAATACCTGCAATCAACGTGCGGGGGACTGTGAAACTATTGTTGGAATTAGTGATTATTAACAGTTAAATAGTTGTGAAGTGAAAATTAATAAAATTTACATTGCATTTTAGCGCTCTCACGAAGTCGTAGTTCCTGAGGCGTAACAATGAAAAATGATTGCTGCCGAATCGAAAATCAATGCAATTTTCAAAAGATTCGACTGTAATAGTTTTCAATGAAAATGCACAAAGATAAACCATGACAGTCCCCATTAGTTCCGAACCTCCTGAGATTAAAATTATGATCATAATACGAAATATACGATTGTACGATTAATATTTTACATAAAAACATACAAAGTTCTTTATTTTCAGAAGGCAAATATTCATGGCCACATTTACAGTATGGTATCCAGTACCATGCAAGTGCAATTTGGATTTGCCTAATTTGTTTACCGCCTAGGATATCCTTACCTATCTATCCAGGGCCCATGTGGCAGTTCAGATAATTCGAGTGAGCTACTTTTCGTAATTTTTCATAAATATATTGTACGACATGTTAACTTTTCGATTCTAATGTACATAATTTAAACACCAAATCAATTAGCAGTAACTTTTGTAGACAAATAAAGTGATACGATTGATCAAGAATGACTAATATTTGATGTAAACCTAGAATAAACATTTATACAGTACAGTGTTTAAACCAAAATTGTGCTTAGAAGCGTGACTGTTAACATTTTTTATGTATTTAGTGACAATGACGTGTTTTATGAACAGTGTACAATTCATTAAAGTAAATGTGTAGTAATTTGAGAAACAGCTTAACCAATTTTGTTATGGTTTTCACCAATGTATTGCAGTATCACTTAATATGCGTTTCATATAATTTCTGAATAAATTATGTTATTGACAAAAACCAAGAAAGACCTTTATTATTTTTACTATAATATTTTTTTCCCCTGTTAATTTTACAAACATTTAAAATGAAAGAGCACATACACCTATATACATCTACTCGATGCACAATGGCCACTATAACTCACCGATATCTGTAATCTACAAATACACACACGACTATACAGTGTATCTTTGTAATCCGATGTGTTTCTGCTGTTGTTGTCTTGGTGGACACATTATTTACATGGATGCACTGTATAGATATTAAATAAATACATAAACATTCCTGCACTAGAATTCCCTGTGTTTCGAGTGGCATGGATTTACACAAACATGACATTACAAACACCCATGATCAGAGAACAAACATTTATCTGTCACGTAAATGTCTGCCCCGGCCGGGAATCGAACCCGGGACCCCTCGCTCGACAGGCAGGGTCACTAACAACTGGGCTATGCGATCGTCAGGATAATTATTCAAAAGTATTGAAAACTGCTAACGTCTCAGGCTAACACACAAAAGTTTTGAAGTGAACTCAGGCGCGGGGGTATGGAGATAAGGAAACGACCGTAATGTTTAAAGGCTATTTTAATACTGACTATATATAAATGTACTTACGGCAAGCCTAAGACATACGATTCCATACTTCAGTTTGATAAGACTAATTGAAAAAAAAAGATAATAACAAAAGTATATATGAAATTTAATATACTTTTTATGAGTTATTACCATAAATCGGAATAGGTAGAAAATATTTGCCTTAACATTGAGGAAGTATGTAACATGGTGAATAACTACACCCTAAAAAACCAAGAAGGGAAAATCGTATTATGACGCATATTACGATTGACCAAGGTTGTACGTGTGACCATAGTAAGAACCGGTAGCTGCTCGTTCTTGGTATTTCTGGAGTATACTTCAGCAGTTGATTTAAATAATTCCCTGTGATACTCGTATCTCGCGAGCAGAGAAGCTTCTAATATATATTAACGTGAATGTCAATACGTTAAATCGGCGAAATGATGGTTTACACGAAACTTGCAACACATATAGCTCTTTTGATGTGTGAGGAGTTACCTCACAATACCAAACCACATCTGAGATTAAATAGGGTAAAAAACTTGTTTAGCTTATGGAACACTTTTTCAATATGTTCTCACCAACTAATATTTGCAATTTTTATGCCCATAAATTTAGTGTGATTTGCGTCTGTTAATAACCGTCCGTCATGATGAATGTTTAGCTGGGGAATATTTTTTCTAAATTTTAAATGTCACATACATACTATTATTTTAAATTAGCCTTTAAAAGATTTTCATGCATCCAATTAATAATAGTTTCATTAATGTCAATTTCTAGATGCTTAATGTCTGTATAAATAGTAGATGACATAATTATCAATATACTATAAGCAAACAGCATAAAGCGATGTGTAGTTGCTTCTGAAATGTCATTTTACCCAAAATACTTCCCTCTGGAACACCGGTTTTATTATGCAAGCCGTCTGATGTATGTGCTATGACTTCATTAAATACATTGTAACGTGATATACAAATTCCATAATTTTCTATCTTATCGACAATTATTTGATATGATACACATATCCAAAAAGAGCCTAAAATCAGTATTTTTCTTATTACTATTGAGAATGATTGCATCAATAATTTGGTAGCCAGCTGGTTAATGTTCCTTAAAGAAAGGCATTTTTCTCTTTACTAATCAACTTAAGTCTAGGCTGGATTTGTATCAGTTTGTTGCGCATGGCAATTATAAGTATCTTAGAAAAAGTTGGAATCAATGTCATTGGTCTATAATCATCTATTTTTCCCCTTAACCTTTTAAAAATATTGGCTTTATTATTGACTCAAATTACTGGTTTATAAGGTACGAGGGGAGGTCCAAAAGTTCGTGGAATGGAGGGGATGGAGTGGGGATAGGTGGGCAAGTGGCAAGTGTTAACATATTTGTACATTTTTTAATAACTGGCAACTATTTCATCAAGTCCAACTGGTTTGGAAATATTAAATGGTTTAATAATGGTATTTCCTTCATATTCATATAAAAGTAATAAACTACAACCATTTTACAGGGATATTGAGTTTTGTCCTGTTTTATGTTTATTACAGTATGTTCCCAGCAGTCTTAATATCTTTTTAATATTTCGAACAGCCTTGACTTATTTATAGCAGATTAATTTAGTATAAGCTATATTGGTCCATTTGCAATACATCTTGGTTTACAATATTGATTTCATATTTTAATCATAATGAATAAATAAGCATAGTTTATACATAATATACATACCCATTCATAAAAAATACTAAAACCTTCAGTATGGTCACTTTATTCATATCAGGGGATGGAAGTTTTGGTTTTAACAACATTTTTAAAACTTTACAGAACAGCTGTTTGAAGTTTAAGATTTTAGAAAAAAAAAATCTTATCAAAAAACTACTTAATCTATTAGAATGGGGTAAATGTAATTGAAATTCATTTAAAAATGTGGAGTTGTTGATGCTAACACCAAATAAACAAAGATAATTGTTGTCAATTTGTAATAAAGCACGATAATATACTATATTTTGTAAAATTATACTTAAACTCATGTCACCTGCTATTTTTTTATTTTACTTATTTGTCATTTATACAAAAGCATGTCAAATTTATCAAGAAAATAAGTACAGATCTGAATCTGGAAAGTGGTACTGACGAATTATTATTAAATTACCATAAAGTATCTATAACCCCTAAATCTGAGTGAAATATACACTTTTCCTCCCTGTTTATCTTGTGAATAAAATGTTGCCATGTTATAGTTTTATTTGACTCATTGGTCTCATTGCCATTTTTATGTAATGTTTCAGTAAATCATGTTGCATTTGATTGCCTACTTTTGTCTGTCAATTAAGCAATAGAAATAGCTAGCAAAATTTCTTTTGATAAAGCAGCAATATTCTCATAAATAATACAGAAATCATAAATCACATTGGTTTTAAGGCTGATAAAGCTTTGGACTAAGAGACTTTGGGAACAGTTATATATGTGGTGCAAAGTTTACTTTAAATCATACTTATGAACCAGTCTTACCAGTCAGTTGGTGAAATCTATATCACCAGTTTAGGAAAATGTTTTGAGGTATACTGTACTATAGATAAATTCTTATTTAAATGACATCTGTTGATTTTAACTTGGCATCATAATCAATAGAATATTGCAATTATTGCAAGTTAAGTACATACATAATTATGAATATTATTGTAATTATATCTATACTATTTCGTTTCAACAAATTTACATTTAATTAGTTACATAATAGTCTTTGTGGTTATTTAATTTGACTTAGTATTGATTAGTTGCAGAAGCAGTGAAAGGGGTAGATACATATTTTTAATACAGTTACTGAGTTTTCAATTGTTGAAATGATTAAGAGTGTACTTACTTATTCAGTTAACTCAGTTAAGAGCATTTACTAAACATGTTATGAAATAAAAGCTAAGACAGTGAACTAAGTCATACAACTGTTTGCAATTACAAGCCTGAAATAATGTAAGCTACACTGTCTTTAAAATATTATTTTATTTATTTTGAAAACTTCCAAGTTTCTAAATTATTCAATTATTAAACCAAATATAACTAACATTTACAGGTATAGAAATTTTAAAAATAGTGAATATATTCAAATTGCAAAAAATATTTGTAGCCTATTAAAATCCTTTTATGAAATTATGATTATATTATAGGGTAATATTGGGAATTTATTGGTTTGTCTATGTGACATCCATCTTTCAAATTAAGTAAATATAGTATGTATAGTCATTATACATATATAAATATTGTATAGTTGATTGATATTCAAAATTTCAGTTTGTTTCCATTACACTAAATATCTTCTCCGTATTATCAAAGTAGGTTTAATGAATGTATTACAAAAATTTTAGCCCTGACTTTGTAAATTATATCTAATTCTTAAAATAAAACAAAGAGATAAATTAGAACAATAGAGACATATCAAAATGAAATGTGTGATATTTACTCTGTGGATCAGCATGCTCCTTTTCTTGAAGTTTAGGTAGAAGTTCATCAGCTCTAAGACTAACTGTAGCCCGTTGTTTTTCGTCATCAAATTTCACTATGATATATTCCACCTACAAGTTGGGAAGGCGTTTTAGTGCCGTTCCGAAATATGTTAATAATAAATTAAGTAAATAATAAGCAATTATTCAAAGAAAGTTAATTAAAGAATACTCACCTCATCGCCCCATTTTAATACATCGCCAGTGCGGTCTCGTAGTTTACTATACAAATTAATAAACTGTTCAACGCCATGCTGCCGAACATGTTCCGCCAGTGCTTTTGTCTCCTCCCAAGTCAGCGGGCTACCTTCAGTCAACAAACCCATCTTCGCTACTTGTATATTAAGAACCGCCACGTAATAGTAAGGTACGGACTTCGAGAACTTCACAATAGAGCCTATATGTCTCACTTTACACAAAAAGTTCATTTATTGCAACGATTTGACAATATTAAACAAAACGATCAATTAAGAAATTGGACGATGTATGAAAGATTAACACTGTTTCAAGCGACTATTAACTAAAGAAATAATTTATTTATTAAACAAAATATATTAATACTACACAAAGTTACCTAGCAGCGCAATTTACTATGGCAATTCACATGTAAAACAACAATTACATGTCATTCAGACATTACAAGCTTGTCAAATGAAATTGACGATTATTATGATTGGTACCGAATAAAGACAGCTACGGTATAAACAAATGTACTCTGTGGCTACGATTCAAAATTTTTTTTTTGCATAACATTTATTTATTGTAAATAATATTTTAATAAAGACTGCGTCACTATTAGCATTTTATGTTATTCTATGTTTCTGACCGTGTTATAGTATAAAAACAATATCGCAAAATCCTGTCTTATTTGCAAATTAATTATAAAACATATTTTCCTTGTGTTATAAAGGCTTCAAAAGCATTGAAAACTTTTGATATATACACTGAAATTAAACATTGTCTCTTTTTAGATGAAGATAATCTTTTGTGCTGCTGATCGTTTAATTTATTTCCGACAATTATCGTTTCTAACCAGTAAAAAGTTACCAACTGTGTGTTGATCCACATCCTAAAGACTTCCCTACACGATAAACAATTCGTCGTCGTCATTGTTCATCCATATTTTTCTGGAAAATATAATACGAACGTTAATTTGGAGGCACGAAACATCCCACTTTTGATGTAAGAAATAATGTGTATATAAACAAAAAGAATCATAAATATTTTCTTAATAGTTTGTAAAATTATTAAATAAACTCAATTTTAATATTTAAATTAATTTTATACTTTTTGTTTATACCCACATATTTTGTCACGCTCTATCAATCTCAAACACTTTAGTTTCATGCCGACTATGAATTGGATTCTGAGTTGGATCTGATCCAAACTATAATTATGACAAAAAAAAAGTTTTTATGTATTATCACGCAGAGACGGTTGTGTTTCGTGTTTTTTTTAACTTTTAGTGTTTATACAAATCATGTTTCAAAACTTCCAAAAGGGTAAATATACTTATGTCACTGGTAACAAAGTTAAAATATGACACAAAGCTATCTACTAGACACTGAATTTATAGAAAAAGTTGTTTTTGTTGTGGTTATAACTATATCAATTAATCTGTTTCTATGCTATCTAGCTTAATTAGAAACACGCTTATTTTGTGTTCGATCCTACGTTTTGTTTATGGCAAACTCATACTATGCTGGATTTCACTCAGCATGGGCTTGATATGAGTATTGACGCCGAAAGCTACTGGTGAAAAAACAGCTTTGAAAATGCCTCAGGACAACTCACTCACTAACCCATCAGTAAAGAGGAAGATGAGTTGAGTGACTTAAAAATATTAAAACAGTAAACAGAAACAGACTACATACATGATACACGGTAGTTTCCTTATTGACTACTAAAGACAATAAAATACCAGTGTGGTATTTTCAAATTTATACCCACCAAAAAAAAAAAAAAATTTTACAGTATGGCAAAATCACGAAAAAACATGTATAAAATCTGGATAAATTTATTTTTTTCTTTTATTTCTACGTGTGGGGATTTTGTGGGGAATTCTAATATTTTCTCCCCGAATTTGGGGAATTTCCTTTTTATTTTTGGGAATCAGTAAAATGGGTATTGGCAGCCCCGATTACAGTACCAATGCAACAAAATAATCCTACTTTCCGTCAAGGTGTCAATGTCATCGAAATGTTAGGTGTACATCACAGAGTACATTTTTATATACAAAAATAATGGTGTACATTCTAAAAGTTACTATAATCAATTTATTTTTCCATTTACTGTAAATTAAGTATTAAAAAAAGTTTTAATCACTGTTAACCATGGTGCCCGTGGCTATTGAAGGTTGCACCCAGGGTACTGAAGGTGGTGGAGCCCGAGGAGGGTCTATATCTTTAGCTCTGTTAATTGACTTCATTGTTCAAAGGACCTACGATGAGCTTACGGTATTAGCCGAATTGTAAGTAGTTGTTTAATACTAGATGATGTACATTATTCAACCTAACTAAAATACATAAATTTGCTAAAATAACCAACCAAATTTTTTATTTTGACATTGTGCTGGGTATCTTTCAGGCTGCCCCGGAAAACGGACATGGAGCGCAAGATTGAAATATATAAGTTCAGTGCTCGCACCCGTCAATTATTTGTGCGTTTGCTGGCGCTGGTTAAGTGGGCCAGCAGTGCCACCAAAGTGGACCGCTCAGCACATATTATGGCATTTTTGGACAAACAGGCTCTGTTATTTGTTGAAACTGCAGACGTGCTGGCCAGAGTGGCTCGAGAGACACTGGTTCATGCAAGGTGTGTTTATAATCACAAAAAATGGGTCTCCGAATATGGTTGTTGTGCTGATAGTCTTACATACTTTACTTAGATAAGCCAAATAAATTCAGACTGACCTAAAAATTCAAGCAGTGGTGTATTTGTGATGATTTGTTTTAATAAATATTTAAACCAGTAAAAGTTACCAATC
>DWPT01006961.1:0-11102 GCA_018251895.1 Agathymus mariae mariae | reverse complement strand
ATAAAAGTCCTGTTTTTTTTTCTTTTCAACGAATCGAAAAAAAACTAAAATAGGAAGCACGTGTTATCATGCATAAAAACATAAGCGGCGTCGCGTAGCACCGCGCTACGGGGAGCCAGTATCTCTACAGACCGCGCGCGTATCGCTCGTCTACGCCGTCATCGTCGTAGTATGCGCTACGAAACCCGAGGTACCGATTTCACCGATCGATTTTTTTACGTATCTGTACGACGACAGTGACTTCGAAACTTATTTCTTCATAGATACTTTCTTAACGTCTCGAACTGAACTTGTAGTGTTTTAAATAATTTATCAGATTTTACACGAAGTTATTCATATTGCCGTTAAAGAAAATGGAAGATTAATGGTAAGTAAATATATAATTCAAACACTGTTATTTCTGACTTATGAACTTTGAGTTATTGATTTAAGAAAAATTTATTGAAGCGTCTTATCCTTGTTTACCAAAACGCGGGTCTTAAAAAGTTTCTTTTTAAGATTCCGCATTGGGATTATATTTATTTGGGAAATTATAATTTAATTTATTTTGCCTACTTTAGTCACTTTTCTGACAAATAATTTTTTTCCCATGTTTTTTGCCACAGCTATTATTATTAATGTTATGTCATTAACATTTTCTTATAAAGCAGAAAACTATTTCATAAATTTATATTATGGAAACTTTAATTTTAAAATTAAATCTCAAGCTACTCTCGTGTTAGACCCTACTTCAACCAATACAAAATAAGTATGACCTATTGTGGTGTTGTTTGCGTAACTGTCCATTAGGTCGTACGTCGCTAACGAGAAGACACTTCGTTGTTGTGTGGTATGTGGTAAGTTTGTTCACCCTTCGCAAGCGTTTATCTTGTTTGAAGCTGGTTACTTTATAGTTTCATACTACGATTCACCGTAGGTCTCACGGACATTCGTTAATATTTATTTCATAGTTTTACAATAGAATTATGTCAGATTTATTGAGATAAAATTTTTTGCTGGACAGTATCTATTCGTACAAGAGGAAATTGATGATTTTGTAGTACTCTTCTCCTAAGTCTAAGATTATAATGGTTTATGCATTGTAAACATTGAATCATAATTTCAGCAGTCAACAAGAGAGTTGATGCGCCACCTACTGGGAAGCGGTCCTTGCTATTTATCCTCGACCACGATACCAAAGACTTCGCAGAAGAAGCGGAAGACCCGATTATTTTATAAGGAGCATCTTACATGTTGAGTGTGGCTCTCTTGTTGCTCCTCGCTGAACAACCTACAAGGCGATGTTTCTGCATCCCACTATTTAGAGGCCACTGAGCTCTGTTTAACTTAATATGGTCTTGAATGATGGTTTTCATCTCTCTTCTTATAAAATCAACAAGACGACAAGCGACTTTGCAGATTTCTTTTTATGGTAAAAACCATTAAAAAAGAAATCTCTTTAACATGCGCTTGTTCGGAGTGTGCTCAATATTCAAGGTATTTTTAACCTGATACCCTTAGCTGAACAGTGACCGACGAGGTAAAATATATTATTCTATAGTGGCAAATATAACTAGACATTTCCATACTTAAAGGTACTTAAAGAAGGAAGATTTCCTTGAGTTAAAACGGAGAAGAAAACTGAGTTGAATGGAACAAAGAACTATGAGAATCTTAGATTTTCGGCTATGGCAAATGCGACCCATTTGGATGGAGTCAGATAATTAGATTGAAAATAAATCA
The DNA here is from genome assembly GCA_018251895.1 of Agathymus mariae mariae. Taxonomy (NCBI): domain Eukaryota; kingdom Metazoa; phylum Arthropoda; class Insecta; order Lepidoptera; family Hesperiidae; genus Agathymus; species Agathymus mariae. The sequence goes on along the minus strand of DWPT01006961.1, from coordinate 9,380 downwards.
GTTGCAATTTTTCAAGTTGTGCAAACTTAAATGAAAGATGACTAAAGACGAAAAATGTTTCGAAGGATGAAATAGTGAAAATTACTTGAACCTTTAAAGACGAGTAAGAGAAGAAAATAAATAGATAAGGAAAGAGAAATTTTTTTTTGAATATGTAAGAAAATGATCCTGATGATTGTTAAATCAAAGAAAATACCTTTTTTGTTATCGCAGATAAATGTTAAACAGATATGTCCTCTATGTGACACGAGAAGCGTGGCGCAGCGTGGCGAAAAATATAAGTAAAAGACGTTTGCGCAATAAAAACGAATGGCTTCCATTTAATAATTCATAGGAAAACCATTTCTCTGATGGGTGCTCTAAGGGCTAACCATAAAGTAGATGATATGGACTTGATACTGATACTGAGAACATTTCTAAGGCTATATATTGATATCTGCAAAATGAAAATTATATATCTTTTCATTTATTAGTGATAGATTGCCCTTGCGTAGCTTTAAAAAACTACGCCTTATGCTTAGAAATAGCACCTGCGTCGTTTTAGGGCTGGCATTTGTTGTTTTATGAATTAGAAATATATTAATTTACAACGTTTCAATTTATATACGGATTGCAATGAGCTTTGAATATTAAGTGACGCTTCCTATTATTATTTATTTATTTATTATTTAAATAATATATTCATACCTTACCTTACCATATATTTACCTATATAACTACGAATGTTTTACAGCTATATTCTATACTAGCAAACGCCCTCGGTCGCTACGCTTCGGAAAAACCAGAACGCAATCAGTTAAGCGATTTCTGAGATTAGCGCAGGTTAACAAACGCACAGACAAATAGACAAACGGACAAAAATTCTAACAACTATCGTTTTGTGTTCTTTTGCGTCAATGAAGGTCCGTAATAATGTTCATGTACAGAAAGCGATCAGTTAGAATTTTATTATTAGTATAGATATAGAACATATGTCAAAATGGTGAATATCTCTTGTAGTTCAAATGTGAACAATGTCGTTCTATGACAAAAATATTTGAGGTAACCATTTGTCTACGTATTAATATTATGCTATTTTATCTGTTGTACTTTGTGATTTCTCCACGTTATTCAACTAAAGGCCAGGTTACCAACAGCCTCCGCGCAGATTACAAATTACTTTGTAATGGTTATATGTTGTTTTAAACGATGTACTGAATGTTAAGGCACTTCAATGTTAAGGCATGTTTAGGAAAAAATTTTGCGTGTACAGTATACCTAAAAAATTAAGTAATTCTGAGGTTGCATTGGATATAATGATGTAACAGTAGAGTAAAAAAATATAATTTCTCAAATACCGACCAAAGTATTTTTTTTAATATGTTTAAATACCCTTTCTGTGAGTAACATTGCTAATTTTGATGTTAAGCGGGCAATTAACATCGAAGTTCAGCACATTTTAAACAGATGTATTTACATCTATACATAGATTTCCACCAAGTCTCCCCTCATAATAAATAAATAAAAAATAGGCTGAGGTTAGGTGTAACGTAAACACGCGAAATAGTCAGCTTTGTTTTCAAAACATATTAAATTAATTTAACATTTCGTACAGTTCTGATGGATTAAAAGTTTACTAAAGTCTACCGCACTCGCCGCAAATAATATTTCCCATCTCAACCACTACAAGTATCTGCTGCATTACTTTCTAAAAAGGATCAAGAACTGGCTAACAATCTCAAATCCGTCTTCTTCTAATTTTGGAGCCCTTTATTATATAGCACCTACCATTGCCTGGTCTAGTTCTCGTGAAGGTTCAATTCTGCTTGCATTCGCTGAGAAGTCTTCAATTTTGTAGCCTTCCAAATTTAAATTTAATTAGGCCATATATTTATCCAACCTATGAAATACTATGCTGATTCTTGTTTTATGGATGTTACCAAGGAGCTTCTAAATAAACATTGTAAAACTATTTGGTTTATGTTCGTACCCAGATAAGTTGTATGAAATATATCGCAAGGATTTCAAGTGGCACCCTTTTCGACTTCGCAGGAACATTCGACTCTTGTGTCTTTAAGATCTTGCATAGTCCTATTTGTTCAATTTACCTTTGCTTAACTTTCCATAGCTAGAGAATAAACATTTATCATTCACGTGTCGGACCCGGCGACGAATAGATTAAGGTGACAGATAATGACAAAGGTCATATTTTATCGCTCTGCCAAATAAGGTTTGACAAATTTTACACGTATCCATATACATAATGGAGCATTCTGTGGTAATCGTATGCATGTTATTTCATGATTTTTTCTTTCATCGAAACAAGTCATAATTATTATTCAAAATATGTGTTTTAAAAATTAACATACGTGCATTTTTTGAATCCGGACCCGTCTGTGCGAGGATTCTCAAACCTCAAAGTTTTAAAGCTTACTTCTAAACGAGGATCGTGAGTAAAACTAGAACTGCTTTTTCCTTTGCGTCAAGGTCTGCATAAAAATGATGGTTGTTGACGTCAATTTAAACTGGTACTAACGAATAACGATTATCATGCAAACTGTACCTTCTGGTTTGAATGGAATTGTATACAGTTTGTGCATTTATTTGGTGTGGTCACTGCCCAACGGCTCCTTGTGGTACGATCGACCGACTTAACTGTGGACTTAATTGCTAGTTACGTTAAATATATAGAAGGAAGAGTTCAAATGCTGATAATGCACTGAGTACCTTTTCGTTATAAGGGTTAAATTTTGTTAAGAAAATCTTGATTTGACGAAGTGAAACAGATAGGTGACGTAATCGCATCCCGGTGAAACAGCCGATTAATTTACCGTCGTGTTCGGTTACCATCGAGATTAAACTGAATGATACAAAGCACACCAACCATATACTTAGGGTTGTTTACTTGTGACTGTAAAAATTTGCAGTATTATTTTAAAAATGCTTTACATACCTGTACTTGGATAAAAAAACGGGACAGACTTCAGATTTTCTAAACAAAGAGGCTTCTGCGAAGTCTTATTAGCTGTCGTTCCTGCCGTACCGAAGGATATAATGAAGATGAATATATTAATGACACGAATGCTTGCACATAACGGTATCGAAACCAATTCCGCAGTTGTTTTAAAAGATGTGCTGAGGAGTTTCTCACACCATGTCTTCTCCTCAATGTTAAAGCAACTTTTGGAAACGGTGTTAGAAGCAAGAAATTATGTGCATAAGTGTGTTTACGGAATAGGTATCTAAATTATTAAATGATTTTGAATTTGTATCTCGGATATTGACAAGATGCTGTGAGTTTCATATATGATTATCACTTGTTTATTAAGCTTGTTTATTTATCTGTACTATTGCATTCTTGGTGGATACCAATACGATGATGCGCAGAGTGTAATCCGTTTGTTAGCTATGAACATATTCTGACTAAAAGATCGTGTAGAAAAATCTTGTTTAATTTAAAATATTTTTCTAGATTTGTAATTCCTCAATAAGTAATAAATCAAATTCTTAATATAAGTAGAAGATTTTTGTTAACTCCCAAAGGAAATTAAGGATGTAATGAGGTTTTTGCGGGACATTATCGAACTAGATGTCTGTGGCCATGGCGGGAAATCGAAGTGATTGGTAATAAATAATATGGACTCAGACATTATATAATAACTCGGATAATCTGCCAGATTAATAAAAGTAGAATAATTTAAAATGAACGCCAGTCAATGAGGATATAAGAATAGGATGGTCAAATTGAAATTGTATAGTATAATCATATTGTTATACATGAAACATTATTGCATAGTTATTATATATCTTATATAATAGATATCTTTGTAAGAAAATAGCCTTCTTTATTATACTACTATATTAGTACTAGACTATACTATAACTTTTACTATAACATACCGTATGTAACTATACCCATACTAGACAAAGGCTGGGAGGGGGTGTACTGATCGCTGTTCATCGAGAGCTTGCCGCTGACCTACGTAATGATTGGTTTTCAAATACCAAAGACTTGTGGATAACGCTCACTCTTCACTGTCGTAAATTTTATATAAATTACCAACTTCATCATTGTACTATTTATATTTGCGGCCAAAGTGGAGACAACTCTCGTTCCGCTCAATTAGCAACCTTCTCTGGTAATCTTCTTGGCAGAATTTTGAACCATCCATGTGATAAGTTTATCATTATTGGAGGCTTTAATATGCCTTACTAAACTTGGAACCCTTCTTCAGATAGCTCATATAATGCTGATGATAACTTAGGTTCGACTCAGTAATATTTCTTTGACGATATGAATCTATGTAATCTATCACAATATAGTTTTAACAAAAGTAGTAGCCCTTAATTTAAGATTTAGTCGCGCTGTCAAACTACTTTAATGCTCTAATGGAATACTCACATATCAGGTGATTTTGTTAACTACATACATTAAAACCTCTTCCCTAGAACAAGATTTTGTACCATTCTGGCGATCATAACTCTATAACCTTAAAAATTACTGCAGTTAATTGGCATCAGGAACTGTCTTCTAGAATCTTATGAAATGGCTTGTCGTTTTTCAAATACTTATTATATATCCTCCGTAACACTTAAATCCTTTCAAAATAACCTCCACGCAATAATTTCCTCTATCATATAAAAAACCGCCATAAAAATTCCTCAAGAAAAACAAAAGTTTCATTTAAAATACAAAACCTACGGTAATCGATATGACCTTCAAATTTTCGTAACGCTCAGAGGTCGTGCTAAAGCCCTGGAAGATAACTTGTTCACTGATTATATTGTCAACTAGCAAGCCGCCCTCGCATCGCTTCAGAGAAATACACCTAACGCTTAGAAATAGCACCTGTGTTGTTGTAGGTCCTAGGAAGAGAGAAATCTGGTTCAGTGAATTAGACATATAAAAATTTATAACTTTTTTATTCATGGATGGATTGCAATGAAACGGTCATTAAACATTAAGTGATGCTTACTGCAATACATTAGTAAAAACTATAATGAAATCGGTGAAGCCTAAGTTCCTGACATTAGTGGGCACAAACGCACAGACAAATAGACAAACGGATGAAAAATTTTACCTACTATTGTTTTGGGTTTTATTGCGTTAATAAAGGCCCCTAATAATAAACTGAACCGCAAATAAAAAGAACCTAGCTTTATGAAATAAAGACTAAACTAAAAAACATTTAATGACACATAAAATAATGTATAATAGCTTTTTATTTATTCTTGATAATTGTATAAAAAACTGAAAATGTAAAATAATGAATCGTTTTTTAATTTTGAACCAAATATATCAAATCAATTGTTTCGCGTTTGTTTTAGTTTTGCAATATAAAAGTTATAAATATGGTATCTCTGCCTTATAAATTTTATTATTCTGAAGTCATCATGTCGTTAACCCCTGAAGAATGTACCAGGATCCTGACAATGCTTGAAGATGGGCACAGTCAGCGAAATACAGCGAGAACTGTTGGTATGTATCTTTCTATAGTTCAGCGAGTACTCCAGCATTTCATGAAACTTCAAATCTTCAAAGACCAGAAACGGGCCGAACAAGGTGCACGACGGCTCGGGAGATTCGCTATATGGTGTCAAGAATTTTGAGCAATCGCTTTCTTACGGCTATTGAAATAAATAAATTACGAGCTGCAGGAAACAGTCAAGCCTGAAAAAGTTCCATACGGCGAAGGCTCTGTTAACGTGTGGGCTGGATTTTTCTTCCGAAAGCCGCACTGAGCTAGTGCTGATAGAAAATGGAACTTTAACTGTAGAAAGATGTGCCACTGAAATTTTGAATGACTACGTTGGTCCATTTTTAGTGGACTTGGGCGAAAATGCTGTTTTTATGCAAGACAGTGCCCGCCAGCATACAGATCACATAGTGTTTGCCTATTTTCAAGAAGTTGGTATCACACACATGGAGTGGCCAGCAGACAGCCCCGACTTAAACCCCATTGTGCATGCATGGGACGAACTGCGCTGACGTATACGTTAGCGGAATCCGCCGCCATGTTACGTGAAATGAAAGAAGCTCTAATGGAGGAATGGCAGAACATTCCGCAGCGTCACCTCAAAATCCTAATAGAAAGTATGCCATATCGCGTAACACCAGTATTGCGAGCTCATGGAGGCAAAATTTTACTAAATCTAATCCTTGAATGTTTAAATATAAACAACATATTAAACCCTGAATAATACGGCTTTACTAAATATCTTCTGTTTTACTAGAAATCTAAAACACATATTTGAGGTCTGAGAAGCAATACAGAATGCTAAAAGTGTTTTTGTGATCTGCATTAAGCGTTTGATTGTGTTGCGTATGAAACTTTAAATCTTAGTTACCACAGGGTCAAGTACACTGCACTCAATTGATTGCATCCTATTTGAAGCATAGAATTCTTTGAACTATAAAACAATATGAACTAGGAACTATGGAACATTTGTTTAGGTGTCACCTTAAGTAACCAAGTTGAAATGTGGCGCACGTATAAAGTTAATCGCAGATAAACTGAGTAGTTCTGCGTATACTATTAGGAAGATAAGACAATTTACAGGCGTAGCAAACGACTAGACTTGTTTATTTTGCCTATTTTCATAGTTTTATGTCAAATGCTATCATAATATCAGGTAAAGCTTTAAATAAGTACAAACTGAAAAGTGATTCACAGAATGATGAAATAAGAAATAGGCATAATCTCGTTACGTCTTCATATTGCCTTTAAGAGGTTCGGCGTTCTTTTATAAGCATTGGAATTTTTAGAGACGTAAGGAGGGGTTTTAGTAGATATAATATAGCACAGCTTGCGGATAAAGGATATTATGGTGTAGATTAGGGATTCCCAAAAAGTTCCGTATCGATCTCTTGGGTTTCAAATCGGTTTTCCAAGGTTCAACATAAATTAAAATTGATTTTGGGGGTCTACGTTGTCTAAAAATCGCGCTCTATTAATCAATACAAGTTCTTATTTGGAACTTTCAAGATACTATTTGTATATGTTGTGTTTTTCTTGGCTTTTATAACTTAGTGGATGGTGGTGGGTTTTTAAAATTATCATCATCATCATTTCAGCCGAATCACGCCCATTGCTGGTCATAGGCCTCCCCCAAGGATAAATAATAATAATAGGTTTTTAAAATAATTCGACTATTTTATGTATAAATCTTAGTATACGTTAATGCGTTCAACATCTTAGACTTCATTACCACTTACCATCAGATGGGATTGTTGTCAAGCGTTAACTTATCTTATGTAAAAAAAAAGAGGTCCCTTCCCCAAAATTCTTGGGGAATCCCTGGTGTAGATGAATATATAAATGACAAAAACGCTTGGGGAAATAACAGAACCGCAACCCATTTTGGGTAGGTTAAAATTTACTAATTGCCATATGTTACTTTGAAAGAATTGCGCTGGAAAACTGATATGCATACCATACCTCAATGATTAAATAAATTTGAATTTGCAGGTTAGCATGTAACAACCAATTACTGAGAATATTTTATCAGACAAAAAACAGTAAACACGATAATGTCGTGTTCTCTAATAGCCTGCACAGTTACTTATAGTAATAACCCAAACAAAGAGACATACCACAGGTAAATACCGATAGTTCAATACTACTTTCATGTTGCTTATTTTCATAGAAGTCGATCGAAGTCGAAATATCCCATTTTATGAAAATAATTTATTTTTCATAATCATGTAAAATATAATAAAATATTGTGTATGTGAAAATGATACCGTTTGGTATAGGGCTTGCACAAAATCTATCGAAAAGTGGATAATTTTTAAATAGGTATAAATAAATATTTTTTGTTTTACTTAGATTTGTTCATATTTTGCCTTTTTAGTTTCCATTACAGCTTGTAAACACATCGGACAGAAAAGAGAGTAGACTGTTATAAAGATGTAGCTTTGGCTTTTGAAGATTAATAGAAGCTGTACCTACAAAATCTGTTGGTTAGTTCATTTTGGAGGGCTATGTTATATTGATTTACATCTAAGAAATAATTAAAACTGATAAGTAATATTATTATTGTTTACTTTAGTACCTTTTGTTTTATTTCAATCAGTTTACAAATAAAAAAGGTATGTTAATATAAAGAATCCCGTCCAATGAGGTTAGGTTTAGACGGCTTAGAATTAGCATGGTAGTATTTATTTTATCATGTAATAAATAATCAAGAGAACGAATCGCATATAGCAAAAAACCTGTGATGGAACAGTCCACGATCATGTCGACAATACGGTGGACGTGACACACTGTCATCACTAAAAGTCACACACGCACATGCACATTTATGTTTTGGTGATCCGATGATGAGATGAGTGTTCGTCTGTTACGTTAGTATATTTTATGATTGCTACGCACAGACTGCGCTGTACGCTCATATTAAACGTCCAAGTTTATCAGCCAAGCTCCGCGATCTTTAAGCGGGCAGTGCCGCTGAGATATAGGGGAGGGGGTTAGACAAAGTTGTGTTAATCACCTTTAAGACCATCATTTCACTTTTACGAAATTATGTTTAAGTTCGTTTATTTTTGTTAAGCAGTTTATGCTTGGCCCTAATCGATGGAGGCTATTGATGCAAACTCTATCTATACGACAACCTATTTTTGTATTACTGAGTTTCTCGATCGGACGGTTTATGTACAGCTGAAAAAGCCGGAGCGAAGATAACCTAACCTTCCTTGCCGCACCCCGCAATCCAACTTATACATGTTCGAGAACGGCCGGCCTACTCATTACTTTTTTGATTCACACACCAGTACTTTAGGATCGATAAAATATCCCGCGGTACAAAAGTATCAGGTTTTAATTTTTTCCACACTTCGTCCTTAGACACTAGATGCCTTGGAAAGATGTTGGTAACAAGCAAACACAGGAGGTTTTCTGCCTAGTATAGTACTGCATAGTCTGTTCGAGCCACATGATGGTACTCTGATGGAAAGTCCCGGTCGAAATCTAATCTGAGAGTCGTGTAAGTTTATGTGCCCATCCAAATGATTATTTATCAAACTGTCTAGCATCTTACCTATAATAGTAGCCATGGTACCGGTCTGTAGAAAACTAAATCTGATATATCGTCCAGCTAAGCCTAAAGTGATGTCACACAATATTTTGGACAACTATACTTCCTTTACCATAAATCTATTATTAATATTACCACTATTGTGCACCTTATTAGTAAACAATTCTGTGAGGGTCCCACTCTTAAATAATGCTGGAAGAGTACTGCCATATCAAGGGGCTTATGCACACGCGCCACACTCACAGTGCTGCTCGGTCTAAGGTTCAATTTGTTTGAATGTTTTGATGTGTACTAGTCCCTAACTAAATAAGGTAGGGGTAACTAGCAGAAATAAAATACTGATGGACTGTGATCAGCTGATATTA
>DWPT01006960.1:0-11103 GCA_018251895.1 Agathymus mariae mariae | reverse complement strand
GTCCACGTCTATGTAGAGTGTCCACGTCTGTGTATAGTGTCCACGTATATGTAGTGTCCACGTCTATGTATAGTGTCCACGTCTATGTATAGTGTCCACGTCTATGTATAGTGTCCACGTCTATGTATAGTGTCCACGTCTATGTGTAGTGTCCACGTCTATCGGTGAGTACGTCACAGAAACGTTATTGTTTTGCAATAACTGTCACATCTGTGACATTTGCCGGCGTTGTGTCACAGTCCGAGATCGTCATGCGATAAAATAGGTTGCTGCCGACGTCGCGCTCGATACGTCTGCCACGATTACGATTACTTTGATTTTGTCAGTAGCAAAGTCTGTTCCAAGTAAATAAACATGTTGTGTATATTACAATAAGCAATGTATATAATTTAGAGACGTTAACGTGCGGTGTGGCGTATCGTTATCGTTATCGTTAACTGCGGCTTTTGAATGTTTCTATTGAGGTTATCGATAACTTAAAGTAACACGTCCTAGCGCTGGCCAGTCGTTTATTCGTATACACCACCTGCACCTGCACCTGCTGCATCGATCCCAATCAACCAATTGAACACTATTGGACAGTATTATCGTACGACGCTTTCAGACCGCCGCTCGCACCACCGGGCGGCGACGGTCGACGATGCGTCAGTCCTCGAAGAGCCCGGGGTGCAGGTAGAGGCGGCGGTTGAAGCCCCACTTGTCGATGGAGGAGGTCTGTCCCGGAAAGGTGGCTTCCAGCCGCTGGTCCACCAGAGTCAGCAGGTCATGCACGTGTCGCTCGTAAGCGCGCGCCGCAAACACCTCGCACAGCGTCTGGATGTACCACGAGCCCTTCTCCGGGTCGCGATACGATACAAAACCTGCAATCACCATGCAATATCATCACACACTAGTGCTTCTGCTATGGGGTGCTGCACTTTCAATGAAATACCTTTTAATGCCCAAGCATTCGTCGCCTGTCACGTCACCTGTGTTTGGACATAGTGTGACGTAGGGGACGCCGCCAGCAATCACTACATGGTTAAGGTTACATGTAAATGTGTTAATAATATCGATGTATCGGACAAGTGCAAATCTTCGCGAACATAGGAACGGGAGACAAGTGCACACAAAACACTGACAATGACAACCCTTGAAAGGCTGAATGTAAATCTTGGGTAGATAGATTAAGTCTGTAACAAGTGTATCCAAACTAGTTTGGATTGATACACACTGTGCAGACGTGACACTAAGGGTGTGGGCGAGCCACGGTGCGTGGTGGCGGTACCTGGCACGGTGGAGTGCGCAATGAGTATGTCGGAGTACTCGCGCTGCGTGTCTTTGTCGGAGGGCGCGGTGTGCGCCCCGCGGGGCGCCCCGTCCGGCTCGCCTGCGCTCGCTCCGCCGTGGTCCATCTCGAACAAGCGAGACTGCCGGTTTTCCCTTTTCCCACTATAAAAAATTTATACACAATTTTCACTGGTAATGGAACGGGGTTACATAAATAAAAAAAATACATTAATTATAAGAAACTTACAACTTATAATGATTGATAATTATTTAATTTAAATTAAATCCAAAATAAAAGTGTAATGTGAAAACTTTTCACGTTTGTCCATGTACTGTTTAAAAATATACGGTTCATTCCCGGTACCTGCGATAGCTTGGTTATGCGCATTGTTGTAGCTTCGCGATTTTGTATTCGAGGGAGCATAGTGAGTGACCTTTGTTGATTGGATCGTGCGAATTTTTCAACAAATCGAGTGTATTTCCAATAAAATTATCAGATTATTACAGTACACACCGGATTAGTACACAAAACCATAACGCCGTACCGACATATCTGGAAGATGAAGACCTTGGGTTTGCCGAGCAGCTCGGGGAAGTTGTTGTTGCTGAAGAACTCGATGAACCGGTAGACGCTGACGCGGCCGTCGTAGCAGCACACGTCCACGTCGGAGCCGGCGGCGCGCTCGTGGCCGTGCGACGACACCACCACGAACACGCACTCCGCCTCGTGCAGCTCCACCTTGCGCAGCGACTTCAGCGTGTCCAGCGTCTCCTGCCCGCGCCGCACACGCTCGGTCAATACAATTACAATTCACGCCCTTCGACAAGTAATCATCTGTCACGAATAAATGAAAAAACTGCACACCGCATCGCATTATTTTTTTATGTAAAACAAGTTTATGGTCTATTTAACCTGTCCAGTCTGACAACACTCAGCTAATATGATGAGTGAGGATTTGAATCGCTTCGAGTCCTACGACAGACCAGCGACGGATGATATTGACGTACGGAAGGTATGGTGGAGCGACTCTTCCGTTTGCAACGTGTGTTTCGTATAACAATGGCGCCGGCCGCTAAGGTTTAGATTAGGTAAAGGTGAAGGTGGGAAACAGAAGCCTGACATCGCATGATAGAATTGAGTGAATCGGACGCGATCAGCAGGCCGCTCGGTGACTGTTAGTTGCAAATTCACATTGGAGCCTCCGCGCTCCGGAAATATCGTCACTTACTTAGCGTTTGCTAAGTAAATATAAATGGCTTTGAGGTAGTCTAATTGGCAACCGAGCCACTAACCGTTTCGTTGACGTTGGATTTGAATGTCACCTGCTGTGTGAGGTTATTGTAGACCAGCGTCTTGAAGCCGAATTCGTCGAAGAGGTACTTTAAGTTGTGGCAGTCCACGTCGGCACCGCTCCGATAGGCTTCGTCCTCGAATTGGGTGTAGCTGAACAGCAGCAGGATGCCTCGCAGCCGGCTACGCGTACGGTACAGCTTGAACTCTGCATATGCCATGCATCAAACAATTAATTATACAGTCCTATCAGTACCCCCTGGTGAGTGTATAATGTACACTTACGTAATTTATTTAAGATACAACAACCAAATTAAATCATGAGTATATACTCGTAGAAGCAAACTAATCAATACCACAGTGAGTCCCGTGCTAGGTCAACTGTCAAGCCAAGTGTATTAGTTTTGGTTGAGGCTTGCGATTTCGATTATCTCAATTTTCATACCATCTCCATTCTCTTCAAAGAATTTCGTTGACTTTACAATGTGAAATTCAGGAATTTTGCTGGGTACCACTGGCAGTAAGGGTTTGGATCCTGTATTTATTTTTGGACCTGAGGACGAAAATTAAAAAACTGCATTAAGGTTAGAAAATGTACTGTAATAGATAATAAATCAATTGTCAAAAAAACATAATTAGTATAATATAGAATTAACAATCAATATATTACTACAATCTTTCTCAGTGAACAGAGAGAGCAGTACTTACAATAATATGTACCTACTTTCATTTGTTTCCATAACATTTTTATTTTTTTTCTTTTCTGCACTTATACTGAGAAAATTACTTTCGTGTGACCTTGAAGAACCTGTCAACAAGTTTATATTTACAGTGATAACATTAACAGTGTTTATCATAATTAAAATATGCATATGTGTAAATATACTTCAATGTAGGTGGAACCAGTACCTTATGCGACAAACAATCAAGGAAAATGTGACTACATTCATCACAACCTATTCATTACCTATGCCTGAAGAACTTCCAGGATTCCTGCTGCCAGGAAAGTGTAGGGCACTTTCAGGATCCATGTCCCGTACCAAACCCCAGTGTCCAGCTTCAGTGAGAGCCTCTAATAAGTATTCAAACGCACGAGGCCCACGTCGTGTAATGTCCATATAGAGTTGGCGTTTGCGTGATCTGCCATCTTTGGTTGTATCCTGTTTACCGAGGGAATCAACAGTTATATATTGGTGCTTCAACTACATTTATTTATTATAACTACTGGCTTGAACAACCAGTAATCTACTTTGCAACGATCCACAGGCACATTTTACATTGGTAATACTAGTAGGTCCACCCCTTGTACAATGGAGAAATACCTATAATAAATGCAAGTTAATAACAAACACCAAAATGTGTATAAAAGTGTGAAAGTGAAAGTTTATGTTTGGATGGTTGTTTTTCAGTCATGCACAAAATGGCTAAACTGATATGAATGAAATTTGGCACAAAAATAGTATATTACCTGGAAATGAACATAGAATATTTTCATTGTGGAAACATATTAGGTTCCTGTTGTTATCAAAAAGTAAATGCTGGGCAAATCAATGATAAATTTATATAGATGTGTCTAACATCTATTCTACAGACAGACAACTGTTCATATTTTTGTAGTATATAACATAAGTCCCTATAAATCAGCAAGATGGCGCTGCATAGGTCAATTCAGTTTTTATAACTCGGTTATAGAAGGTTAATTTCGTAAACTACTGTTATTATCAGTATTATAATTCTTCCTTCCTTCCAAATCAAGTAGAGACATAACAGTCTGAAAGAGAAAAATACAGACTATGGTGGAACATATGAATCTCACACTTTGAGCAATATCCATATGAGGCTGTGAAAACCTTGTAAGATTCAACACCAAATAAAAAGATGTGTCAGTGCCAAGAGGAGCCTCTTTAAAATGTATCCTTGAAATTCACTGATCATCTTCAATTGTTGAGAGTTGAAGTTTCTTTCAAGTCCAAGTTCTTTTCAAGTCCAAGGCTAGAGTGGCTGCAAGGAAACTGGGGGTTTTTACCAAAGTGGCAATACATCACTCCGAATCAATTTCTAACCTTGTAAAAAGCTCAGGTTGGACCATGTGTGGAGTACTGTTGTCGCATTTGTGCTAGTATACCCAAATGTCATCTATCAGGATTGGACTCGATGGAGAGGCATGGAAAGAGGCTTAAGCACAGGCACAGGTTTGCCAGCCTCTCGCTCTTCTATAGGGATATATATATATATGTGTGTGTGTGTGTTTAATATTTATATTTATCATACTTTATAATATAGTACATATTATATTTTAAGATACATATTATTATATTATTATTGTTATATGAAGTATAGGTACATTTTAATAAAGTTTAATAACTAGTTACCATATGCACACCTGCCATATCCGTGCCCAGGGTTGACTGATAGAGAATGTCATTAAGCCTGCCATTGTACCCATTTATTTTAAGATTTGTACCATAGATATAAATAAATATATATTTTGGAGAGTATTCACTGGAATTGTTCGAATTGATTCCCCCACTGCCGTTACTCTGAACGTACCGCCTGTACGGCGACACGGATTGCTTCGTCATTCATTAAGCGCATTGCAAAAGACTGGAATAACTTGCCCGCGTCGGTGTTCTCGGCTACTTACGATGTGGGAGTCTTCGAGTGAACAGGCTTTTATAAGTTAGTGCGTTCAATATCTTAGACTTCATCATCACTTCCCATCAGATTGGATTGTTGTTGAGAATTATGACTTGCGACTTGTTTTTGTTACTCACACATATTTCATTCTCTCTGTGCCTAATTCTAAGGCCAAAGCGGATGAGGTTACAGGTAAAAGCTGGTATAAAATGTGCCGTGCTTGGGGATTATTGCAAAGTAAATTATTATCCTTATAAACGAATGTCAACTATAATTGTTCCACAAAAATTGTTATTTTTTTAAGTAAATGTTATAGTGGGATTATTTATTATTGTGGTGTAGTAGCCGAACATTTCCGATACCTAATAACAATTTATTATTGTGGTGTAGTAGTCAAACATTTCCGATACCTAATAACAATTTTATTGCCAATATAATGCCAAACCGCTCACCTTGTAAGGTTCAATCATTTGTTCAGAGAACACTCCTTTCTCATAAAGAGCTGACACCATTTGGTCGAGGTCCGTTTGCTCTACCAAGGAGGTGAAATTCTTCTGGATGGACTTTCTGTGTTGTTCCTCCATAATTTGTGTAGAAACATCCAAACACTTTTATTGTTTCATAAAATTTTGTTTCATTTTGAATACACAAAAAGTTATACTTTTAGAGTAAATCTAACATGTTCACAAGTGAAATTACTTTGTTGAACATATTGCTTTAGTGATTATGACTACGTTAGTTACTGTCATCTATGGTTATGACAGTTTACATTAAAATCAAATATTCGTTTTACATTGATCTGGCTTGTTAAACTGCAGGTCAACGTCAAAATAAGCACTGCTTAGAGTACTCTGTCAAAAATACCACCACTTCTACGCAATATTTTTTTACATTAGATGGATTTATTAAAATAAACAAGTACGTTAACTAACATAGATAAAGTATACTAAATAGTAACTAACTAATTTGTCTATCTGTGGTCCAAGGTCTGTAACATTTTGAATTAGGGATATGGATATGAAATTTCGGACCTGGACACGGATATTATATTTTACGGTTTTCAGTTACGGTTAACTATATAAAATTATTTCAGATTACCCGATTGTTTCCGATAATTTTGGTTACGGATATTAGATGACTTATGAATGGGAAAAAAATTGCAAGGTAACACTAAAATTATATTTATAAGTGTTATTTGGTATTACAATTACTGTTTGTTATACCTAAGCCAACTTTTCATTGTGACCAGGGTTGACTGGTAAAAAATGCCTCAAGTCCGCCTATTGTAACATTCATTTTTTAAATTTACAATAAAGGTTAAACAAACAAACAATTGTTAAACAAAAACAATAGCGTTAAAAATTTAAATGTATAAAATAAAAATAAAAACTATCTAAAAATTAGAGCGACTCTACTAGTATATCAGTTCAGCCGGCGAAAACCTGGCATATTATATTTCATTTAAACTTTGCCCTTATCCGAAATTATTCGAAATATAACGGACTCCTATTTTCGTTGTAGCTTCTTATGACAAAGTACAACACGCATTCATATCATAAATTTCTTAATAACTTTACCTTCATTACAAAACTATAAAAGCATGAACGGACATGGCGCACAGCGTTTCTTTTCATGCTCTTCATTTTCGGCGTTCGGTACAGAAACTTTTTTATCGATTTTGGTTACTGTATCGGATATATTATCCGTCGGCTCAATGAGTGGACGCACCGGTGAGCCGCTTAATTTACTCGCTGAGCCAATACATGTGTTGCTTGTGCTAAACCGCATTAGTGTGTGATGCTGAGGGGTATTTGCGCTTTACAACTCACTCGATCCGCACCATGTTACTTATTCATATTTTAGTCACTTAAGGACTCACTAAATCACAATTATAGACTTAGAACATTAATACTCCTCTTATAGATCTATGTCGATATTATGTATGAATAAACATGCAGAAAGTGAGCTGATTCACTCACTATAAAAAAAAAAATTTTTCATGTTAAACTTTTCATTACATTAAAATCGTGAGTAAGTCTACCAATTTCTAAAAGGTAACACGCGAGCTTCGTCCCGTTACGATATGCTAATGTATATTTAGCCTTAAACTCCATCAAGATCACAAATAGTTACAGATAAGAGTTGATAAAATATCATTTTCAAAGCCATTCTGTATAATATATTTAGACGTTTTATTTCTCAATTTTTAATTTGACTTTTTTAGAAAGATTTTTCTGCGTTTCTAAGCAAGGTGCGGTTAAAAGTAATAAATAAAACAATGAATAGACTTTTACTAATATAATGCGCTTTTCCATATGAGGCTGCATTGCCATTGCCATGGGATGGAAAAGTCAAGCATTGATTTACATGTAAAAAAAAATACGTATGCATTTTTGTCATAACGACCATTTTATGACATACACGCATATAAAACACATTACATTGAATGTTTCGAGCATTATAAGCCATAGAGGTATTATAGATAGAGTAGGGAATCTAGGCTTCCACCTGTCCTTTGGTTAAAAAGAGACGATTTCGGTATCTTTTCTATTTCTCTTTTCTCGCGCATGTGCAATTAGCTAGTTGTAATTGAATTTCTGCGGTTGATAATGTGTTTATAAAATGCCAAAAACGTGAGTAATTTGTATATTGCTTTGATTTTATTATTTGAAAACCAAGCCGCAATCTTATTTCTCTTTCTAATCGCCGGACGTTTCCGCTTACAGGCACCAATATGTCACCCCTACTCTATGTATAATACCTCTATGTTTGAAGCTCGTAGTGGATTGCAGGGTATATTTTATTATGTAGCTGGTAATCACGATACGTTTTTATTTGTTGCCAATATTACAAACATGTTGCATGGATCGTGGTCACGGCGAAACTGCGGTGACTACCCACTACATGATAAAATGTATAAATTCCCTGATGACATTAGTTTAAAATCATGTCATAAAATCCTATAGTCTTAGTGTAGAAGTGTATAGTACTTGTCTTGTGTCGTATTTTGTGCTTTGATTAATCTGTGAATATAATATATATGCCAGTATACTGTGTCCGGTGTTGCCTATCTGTCCGACTAGTTCTATTGTTTTTAATTCATTGAAATCAAAGCTCGGAACTTTTTATTACAAGAACATCAGAATTAGAAATATAACTGAAGTCATGACTCACAAATTGAGCGTTTTATTTTTAACATGTGTTCTAATTGGTGGGTTACTAGGTTATGATACTTCAGACATAGTGTCGGCCAGAATCGAGGTGAATCAATTTTTTTGGGGTGGTTCTAGTACTGTTTTACAAGATTTGATATATTCATTTATTTTTGTTTTGTTTTCAGACGTGCAGAGGTTGCTCACTAAACAGACTTCCTGACGTAAAGAAGTTCGTTATGGAAGATGCTCCCTTCTATAATCGCATCGATGTTAAGTTTATCACCGGTGCTCCGCCAGAACTTGTTATCTTGGGTGAAAGCGACAAGGAGTTCGAACGTATTCCTTTGTCGAATCTTAACCGTCAGGAATGTAATGAATTAGTACAGAGCAAGGGTTTCACAAAAAAATCGAATAAAGAAGAGTTTTAAGAAAAAGTTATATACAAATCAATAAAGAAGTTAATGAATAATAAGAATACAAACTGAACATTAGAAACATTTACCTTTAGATGAACATTGCCCAATTAATTGAACTTGAATGGTTGATTTGTATACTATACTTGATATTGCATATTTTAAAAACCGTGCAGTCGTCATCAGAGTACAAGGCACTTAAATGTATGGTATGAGTCCAGAATCTTCTATATAGTATTCAAATAATGTTTTCAGGACTATTATGATCATCCAATTTATGCTAAGACATGTGTTAGACCTCATTTAATCATAACATTATTATCATCATCATCACATCATTTCACTGTTTTTTCACTTCGTTCACGGTTGCATTGAATATAAAAGTAATTTTCTTCATAGTGACCAGCTTGTATCCACAGTTCTTATGACCCTTATGTTCTTACGTTTTAATAACTCAACAATGCCACATACCTAATAATGTAGATACTATGTAACGTAGTACTGTAACTTTTATATTCTTAGTAAATGTGTTATTGATTATACTATGACATTCCATATAACCTAATTATTAAACTGCCATTTGAAGCTTGATTTTTAATTTAATATTGAAGTACCTGCTTTGTAACCAAGTTGACATACAATATTCAGCGTATAAGTAAAGTAGCAACTGCTAGCATCTGTCATTTCACTAAGGAAACCAACCTTGCATTGACAAATAGTAACCTCATCTGAAACAATCATATTTATTTTTATTACATATTACCAATAACTATTGGTAAAAAACTGCATAAAATTCTGTGTAATAGTTGACACACAGACTTGTTTTTTTGTTCTTTCTTTGTGTTATATGCAGTGGTTTAATTTGTTAATGTTGAAAATCCAATGTACTTATTGACCGTGACCGATAGATCCACAATATATATACAATGTAAGAGAAACTCACTGTGAATGTAACTAAAGTATATTAATAATATATATTGAATAATATTTGCATAACATATAGGAGGTATTGTTAGGTGAGAAGCGTGCAGTCGAGCTCCTCGTCGCGGCCTTCGGTGTGCGCGCGTCGCAGCACGCGCTGCACTACGTCGCCCAGCGCCTCACGCGCGCCCTCCTCCAGCAAGGACATACATTGCTGCACACATAGATTTGATTGTGAAACACCCATAATTGAACGATGTTCTAATTGAATTACTACTATGCTTTAACATCTCACGTCTTATTAGCAAATCCATTTGTTTTTTTTTTTATTTGGTTCACAAATTGAATGTTACACAATTATATAAGAAAAAAAAAATACAAGAATGTGTGTACATTCTACGCAGAGTGAACACAGCATCCAAAAAAAAATTGGGAACATGTTATAAAGCTTAAACCAAAACTACAGATTAAGTTACAAATGCTTTTGAAAAAGTATTTTTATATTTGGTAGGTCCTATAGATAAAGACGACGAAGGCTGTTGCTACATTCTGACTATGCAGTGTGAGCTTACTAAATATCTAGTCGCTACTCCACTTCGATCAAAAACTGCGAACGAAGTCTCAAAAGCCTTCGGGGACAGCTTCATTTTAAGGTATGGTATTCCAAAACCGCATAGCTTCCGATAAAGGCATGGAGTATATTTCTTCTACAATGCGAGAGGTAAGTAAACTTTTAAACATTGAACAGATATTTGCATCAGCCTATCATCACCAAAGCATTGGTTCTTTAGAAAATACACGTAAAATCGAATTTATTGCAATAACAGTACAAGGACATGGAGTCAGTGGTTACCGTTTTGACAGTTTTCGTATAATGTTACGGTACATTCTGAAACTAAATATACACCATATGAACTTGTTTTCGGACATGTTTGTTCTTTACCTAATAATTGAACAAGTTCTGTTGACAAGATGTATAATTTTGATAGCTATCTTATAGAACTAAAATCTAGATTGCAAAAAGCTCATCAAAATGCGAAACAAAATTTTATTAGTAGTAAGTATGAAAGAAAATTAAACTATGATAATAAAATTAAAGGTCGTATAAAAAAGGTGATCTTATTTTAATTAAAATGAAAATTGATTAAAATTAGATAGTTTATATTCAGGCCCATTTCGTTGTCTTTGAAGATATATCACCGAATGTCAAAATTTTAAAAAATTTTAATCAAATAATTTTGCAAAAATAGGACAAGACTTTACTATTCTAGTTAAAATAATATTATATACTTTTGTCCTTCATTGTACCTATCTCTACTCGATTGTTATTACTTTAAGAACAAACGGTGTCATGTGTTATGTTGTGACACAGCGCTTCAATGTGTAATCGTAAGTGTAAGATTATTGTCTATCATTA
>DWPT01006959.1:0-11103 GCA_018251895.1 Agathymus mariae mariae | reverse complement strand
GTTCTATACCAAATGTGCACGACATACCAAATATGACGGTTAAAAGCTTCCTTATTGACTGCTAGATAATGGGGAAAAATCAGCAAAAGACCTGTTTCACTGGAGTTTTGGTACAAAACACTAAGTTATAGTAGACAAAATAACAAAAAACCTCATACATTAAGTACGTCCGTAAGTCAGCGGCCACCACGACGGCACCTTCGAGTTCATATTTTTTATTTGTATCGATGCATGTAAACACGCACATTATATACAGCTAACAATCAAATTCGTATTTGAAAAGAAAAATTAAAAATAATTATCTCAACGAGAAAAAAACAAATTTTTAATCACTCCATGAACTTCCAGATAATTCATAAAGATAATAACATTTTTCATTATTATTAAAATACGTAAAA
Source organism: Agathymus mariae mariae (assembly GCA_018251895.1). NCBI lineage: Eukaryota > Metazoa > Arthropoda > Insecta > Lepidoptera > Hesperiidae > Agathymus > Agathymus mariae. The sequence goes on along the minus strand of DWPT01006959.1, from coordinate 10,705 downwards.
AAATAAACTAAATAAGTAGCGATTACAAATTAAGTACAGATAAAAAAATATAACAAAAAATACGAACTCCAAAGTATTTTCACACACACACTGCCACGTCCAACCGATCATGTTCAAACGATTTTTAGTCGTAACACTCGCACGATTCCCAAATTGAATACAATTGGGCACGTGGAGCCTCGCGAGTCGACCGGCCGACGGCGACAATCGTTTGTAACATACCGACATATATATATACATCACCCGGTCAACGCATCCAAAATTATATCTTAATAATAAAACTCGTTCCGAAGTCCACTTCAGAGCTATTATTGTCGAGCATCGATCAGGGGTGACCGGTAACGAGAGTACGACAGGACGGTGAGAGCTGTGTTGCCAATCGCAAAAAAAAAATATTAAAAAATAAAAAACATGGCGGACCTCGAAAATGGACTCCAGACTTAAAACCTACGCTTATGGCAGCGAACGAAAAAGAAACATTTAAAATCGTAATTAAAAATATCTTTTCTCATAGATTTATCAATTATGCTAACTCCTATACATTATACGTTAATTATACTATACAAGTTCTGTTTCCGATCGTCTTTGGAATAAGACATATTTTTCATACCTTCTTGTTTTGTTGACAAACACACCTGTTCCTCCGTTTTCGGATCCGCGGGCTGGTTTTCATGTTAAAAACTATTCTCCTATATCTATAATATACACACTTACAGACTACAAATTGTCCGGGTTTGTATCACTACGCGCTGCTCTGTTCTATATCCGTAAAAAAATCCTTGGGACAGTTTCGCGACCGACCGATTTCCATAAAATAATATAGATAGCTCCTCGGGAGTACATCTTTACAAAAAAATATGACGCTACTAAAAAAATATGATTTTTTAATAGAGCTATAGAAAAGATGAACCGTGACGTAGCTTGTCGCACGTCATTACATCATGAGCCTTCGAAGAAACGGGTGACAAGTTATGTCATATACAGATTTATGCCGTCGCACGGAATAAATAGTTTCACTTGAAGTCGTATTCAATAGAAAACAACGCAAACACGACCGATACATACAGTATTATGAATCTAATCAATTCAATGCGATGGCATTAAATTCCCAGAAAAATGGACGAAAATCATACATTTTGTGTTGCGGCATATTTTTTTATTTAAACGGCATGTTTTCAACAAAATCGATCCGAGCCGCGAATGCCAGCACCCGAATTAAATCTCATTACACATTTGCGTCCGGACCGATTCTATAAATATTCGTTTCAAAGTTTACTCGCGAGCTATCATCAGTGGGCTTCATTTACATTTTTATATCAAATCGGCGACTCGTCGACTAGCTTCGTGTCCTGTTGCTTTCGGGAAACAACAAACAAACAAACAAACAAACATAATGTTAAAGGAAACGTCACTGAAACGTTGACCGAGTCGGCGGCCGAGGTCGAACGACACCTATTTGTATAAAACACCATCGAGAACAACACGATTTCGTCAAAATGTAAAAAATATTAAAACGTCGCACCAGTTTTGTACGTTATATGTTATACATAAAGTATATAATTTGTTAAGTAGTTTTTAAACGACATTTGGTTACAAATAAATATATACTGACATTTTATCGCGCGCGTACAGAAAGAATATATAAGGTCGAAAACAATAATGAGAAAAAAATTATATCATATAAACATTAAAAAAAAAAACTTTGTTTATTACGAACAGATAGGGGTCAAGATAAGTTACAAAAAACTCAAAATGTCGTCCAAAAGCTACAGTGCCACGCGAACACCCACAAGAACATACATCCGATCTGATAAACTCTCGACAGCATTCTACATTCTATTATTTAGCGATGACAATGTCTACATATAAAAAATAGCTGTCTATGTGACACGCTGACACGTGTCTGTGTGACTGTCTCCGTTGTTTGTTTGAAATCGATAAAGACACAGATAGATTACGTTTCCTCGTAGACAAAATTAAAACCGAAAGTATAATATTGATTTAAAATAACATCCATTGATGGCTTTACTATTCAATATGTAAATAATTTTTTAAATAACCCATATTTCCTAACGGAAATCCGTTCTCAATAGTACAATTGATTAAATACTTTTTCAATGTTTTGTAGGTATAATCTTCAATTGTATAAAAAAAGTCAATAATATAGTTAATAAACAAAAATAAAGTTGATTTAGTGATAATAAAAATCCATCGTATGATCGATAGAAGCGACAGGACACGCTAGTCTAGTCCCCCAGGTCCGGCTGGGGGGTGTCAGTGGGTCCACGGGGGGTGGGGGGGCAGCGCGCAGTCACGGAGGCTTCGCTATTGCGGCGGCGGACCCGTCGGGGGCTGCCCCGGCATCTGGCCCAAACCCTACAACACACAAGGATGCTTCTTTAGACAACATCGATACCCCCGTCGATCCCTCGATGTAATATGTTATGTTATCTGTCTCGGCGACGCCAAAGAAACTCCTGAGGACATCTTGTAACAACACATGGCAATTACAACAGTTTAAACCTGTGCGGAACCGGTTTCGACACTATTATTTCCAGGCGTCCTTGTCATTATTCATCTATACTATAATAAGCTTTGCCTATAAGCTGTGTGACGGGCAGGCCGTTCTACTTGCGTCGGTACTCACGGGCATGGGCTGGTAGTGCTGCAGGGGCGCCGCCAGCAGCTTCGGCGCCTCCTCCGCCTTCTCCTCTTCGCGCCGCTTCAGACACGCCGCTTTTGGGTTCAGGTTGCGTTCTAAAAGTTGTACAAAGCCGGCGATCAATGAACGTTTCTCACTTGTACCGCTGTCTGTCCGACTCTTCAAAGTTGTGGAAGTACTAGAAGTTTCGTCGATTCGTTGTTGGCTCAAATATAAATAGGATTTAATGGTGGGTGAGCTTGTACTGCTCATAACAATCAGAGATATTTAATTTTAATACTTTAGAATATAATATATAATGTACAGTTAACCGTGAGTTCTGAATCATTTTATCGAAGAAATGTGAAAGTGATCAAACATATTCTTGTGTTATTTATTGTATTGATACACAGGTAAACGACAAACCATATTAATCCCACCGGAAACCAATCTCACCGTGGTTGTGAAACCATCGACAAAATATGACGCCACATTAATTATATATGATATTCCAATAAAGATGACATGCTACAAAAGAAATACATATCAATATCTGTCATACGTCATGTTATATGTCATTGGAAAACCAGGAGATTGGTCATGTTTTTGATATGCAATCGCAAGAAATATAATGTTTTTCTTTAAAAGTTCCAAAACCAATTCCATCTCGGCCGTCACTGCCTGCAACACATTTGCTATCAACATGCATGTAGTGCTGTAGTGTTAAGTGAGGGCGGTTTTACATTGGTTACACAAGGTTACATGGTTACAGAAATCACTTAGCTATAAATAATTGGAAAATGTCAAGTGTTAAACGTACGTGATGATCAGGGCACCAGATAGTGTTTCCGCTAAGTCAATACCTATTTACTAATATTTAATAAATTATTAGGCATATCAAACAAATCAGTAATTGTGATTTTTTAATCTATTTTAAAATCATGAGCTAAAATCACGCTATTTTTTATTATTCTTTTGCACCTCCCTAACGCGGCTTGCGGTACGAGCGGTAGAAATCGTCACGTAAGGAAAAAACGGTATGCCGCATGGATGGGGACTCCCTCTCCCTCTCATTCTCTGTTTTGTTTCAGTTGGTACAATGTAGATTTTTATTTCCGTTACACACACGGTACACACCTCGGACCTGCTGCTCGAGCGTCATGATGACCTCGACGGCCATGTTGAGGATGCCGAGCTTGGTCTGCGGCTTGTCGCTCTTCAGGTGCGTCATGCACATCCTGCCGAGCTCCTTCAGCGCCTCGTTTATGTCGCGGATCCTTATTCTGAAACACGAGCGCGGACAGTTGGAGGGAGCGCTCACAGCCCGAGCACTCGGTCGTGGGTTGCATTCCCGGTTTGCTATTACCTAACGTACTGTTCCATATAATCAGATGAAGTCCTATATTTATTAAAATAATAACAACAAAATGTTCGTCCGCCGATGATACATCGGCCGAGTCCGTTCTGTGCCGTGCGGCCGGTGGCGACGAAATGGCGCGACCTAACTACTGCACTAACTAACTACTTTGGCCTTCATGAATTTAGTTCTCATCACACATTCAACGTACTGGAACGGCGAATCGTATGCGAACAGTGATTGGACGATTTAGTTCCTCGGAGATCGTTCACGGCGGCGGTGTGTCGTATTGTTAAAGCTGACCGGTTACACTGGCGGCGCCCGTCTAGTGTCAGCATTTGTCATTTGACCGTGAACGACGGAACCGTTCGAATTGTATCAATAATTATCAATTCTTCAATAATCAGAACTACAGAAGCTATGGCTAACGTACCTACGGTTTGTTATCGGGGGCGTTTAATAAGACAGATATTTTCATATACATCAGATATGTTGCGAGGCAATACCCGATACACATTAATGGTATAATATTTTCGGTATATTAATAACGTTTTATTTTCTTTTAATGTAATTCTAACGGCGCACGTAATGCAGTCGAGTTCACCCGTTACGCGAATAAAAAAATCGATTGCAAGACTTCACCACAGTATACATATGACATTCATACCAAGTTTTGGATCACAGAGTGCACCTACATAGGTACATTTTAACGTAACATGACGGCAACATAAAAATATAACTATACTAAAACAAAAAATATATAATATATACTAAAGAAAAAAATTTAAGCAAAATATATATATAACTATGTTCTACACATGCTTATAAAATATATACAATAAATATATATGAGCATCAATTCTAAGTGAATTTAACTTAACACACACAAACAACTTTAATGACATGCTTAAATAAAGTAACGGCATCTAGCGAGTGTCGCGGTGGCGACCACTTGATCTTAAAGTTTTGAATAAATCGTTCATATGATAAGTTTTATGTCAAGTATATCGCACATCCAAGAACGGCAGCATCTCACGAGACATTCTCTTGACTGGGCAAGCGTTCGGCTAAACTGGATAACGAATAGTCGTACGGCTCGTGTAACATGCATTCCGATCACATTCACAGGACACTAGATCGCATCTTTGATAAATTTCTAAGCTTAACCGAACAAAAAACAGTGTTACGTAACTACGATAACCGACCAGCGCGTCGCATCCGACATGGATTCGCCGCAAGCAGACGGCGGCACGTCGGAGACTCACGCGCGCCCCGTGCCGTGCTGTGTCGTGTCGACAAGCCACGCACGTCTCCCGACACAACTCAATGAGTAACAACGTGCAGCCGTCGTTACAAAGTGTCGACAGTAAACTGTCCGACGAGACACAACTCACCTCTCCCTGGCGTTGTTCGCCTGCCGCCGCTCCTTCTCGCGCAGCGCCTTCGCGTGCGGGTCCGAGTCGTCGTCGGCCTCGTCCGCCGACGAGCAACTGCCGTGCAAACATCGACCTTCACTCACACTCGCACCGACCGGACCGCGACGTCCGCCCGCTCCCGACGCGGCTGAGCGCACTGCACGCCTCGACCAATGTTCAACACGCTTTACGTGTATACGTGTGTATACTCAGCGAGCGCACGCGGGCGCGCGCTTAAGTGTGTGTATGTGTGTGTGTGTGTGTGTGTGTGTGTGTGTGTGTGTGTGTGCGCGCGTGTGTGTGTGTGCGTGCGTGCGCGCGTGTGTAACTTTGTGTACTTGTGTGTGTTACAAAAAAACGATTTCGCGATGCACCCGGGCTATATGCCCGTGTGGCGTTGACGCAACCCGAAACCGTCAATTTACAGGTGATCATAAATTATTCAGTTGTCACTATGTTCTAAAGAGGCACGGGAACTCTTTAGGAGTTTTCTTCATGGTCCGATTTTAAATTGTTGAAAAGTTAACATTTTCAACTGGCCTTATATGTTGTATACACCTTATAAATTGTCTAGACGCACCGGTATATGATACCTCATTTAAAAGTCTATAACGTTACAGAATGTAACGGCCAAGGGGAAAGCGATAAGCTTTCTTGTTGACTGGCCCTGGTTACGGGCAGCTTTGGCCACTGAGCTAGGGATGGTGGCAGCGATTTAATATACTAAGGAAACGAAGACGCCGAGCTGTTCCAACAATAGCGATATCGAACAACATACAAGTGAACGCCATCTAACAGACATTACAGTATTTTTTATCTCTTTCCTAAATCAGTAATCTACAGCTCGACGGAAATGTGATTTGTGTGGATATGAAAGTTCACATATCTATGTAGTGTACGCGTGTATGTTTGTACGTGTGTAATTAATAAAGATTTTGAAATAGAACACCCAATTTTTTGCTTTTGGTTTTCCACTGTGTCACGTATATTATCTGTCAAATTTATTTATCTGTGATTGAACTCCCATCGATGGCATTGTAGTAAGTAAAGCAGGACCTCTGAATATAATGAATTTTTTGCCTTACCCGAGCATCAAAGGCGGCGCGAGAGAGAGCATTCGGGACCTACACTAGTTAACCACTACCGCATGCACACACTACAAACGCTAGCACCCCGTAAAGCTATTTACAATCAATGTTTATGAGGCTGCACCTACCGTATATAATTGTATTTCAAAATGTGGGTAGTATGAAATTAACGTAATTAACAAATATCGCGGGTATTGACGCCAATGACGCTTGCAATACACTGGATTTAATTTATTACGACTGAATGTAACTTAACTGTGTGCGTCTGTATATCTTTACGTATGCCTGTTCGACTCCCGGATGTAACGACCAAATTGCCCGGTCCCTTCAATGTCCTTATACCCGAAATCCACTGTAGTTCCATTTCAGCCGTTAGCCGTAGCGACACGTTTGTGAAACATTTAGAATAGGATTGAGATTCTAGTCGGGTGTCCCTCGACTGTACCGACGACTTCAAACTGGATGGGACTGCATTTCTCGTCAGTTCCCACCGTAACAATTATTGTACTATAACAAACAAACTTGTTACCTTAGTCAATGTTGAGACTTCAGACAATTTTGTCCCTTAGCGAGCACCCGTATTACGAAAAAAATTGTACGTGAAATAGGCCAACAGTTCTATATGAATGTCGCTACTACTGACCGCTGGGATGGACGCACTTGTTATGGAAATGAGGTTAAGTCAATAACTTAAGACAATTTCTATCACGGATTAATATCATAAAAAGCACTGTATCACACATAACCATTTGAAGCGATGAAATATGAGGGGAATGTAAGCGATGATATTAAACAACACACGGACAAGTTTATACCGATACACCTAAATAAAATAAAATAAATAAAAAGTTGTAACTATTTAATACAATCAAAAATAAATTAGAGAGTGCGGTCATATTGAAATTTAAATTTGTTACAGAAACATTGGATAATTTTTCTTCCAATTCATTCAGCAAAAGGGCCATCGTCGTACCGGTGGTGCGGTGATTGATATACGATTATTCGTCACACGTCATTTAAATCAATGCCGTCCGCCACAATTATTTTAATACACGTTACAATACACGGTACAATTGGCGACCGGTAATAAAAACCGAATATGATCGAAGTGACGTTTGACAATTACCTGTCAATATCGAATTCAAATCGGTCAGTCAAATCACTGATCAAATCAACAATATTCGCCGACGATAATAATTGAAAACGAATTTCAAAATTTAAAACAGGTTTAACTCCGTTTTGTGGTGTGTATGATGCATCACGTTTAAAACTACCCTCCAGTTTAAGTTTTTGTTACTTGTAATACGACAATACCATTACCAGTTGATAGAGTAAATCCACTTACCTGCGAACCCAAAAGGGCACAAAAAATGTAACATGATACACACAAAAATTACACTTACGACCCAGCAATGAGGTTCACATTGACATAACGCCTACATTATTGTACACTCTGTGACCCAACTTGTTGTTAGAATGATGGAAAAGCTTCTGAAACTATAAATGCATAAATGACATGTTAGTGTAATTATTAACAGTTGTTAAACGAATACTGATTCATATCGGGTAAGGGAGGGGCACGATTCAAGATTGTTCGGGGAAAAGGATAACACGAATAAAGGGATTCGATTTTGTATGCAATTAAAGTTTGCCGCACATGTGTCCGGTCATCGTCAGACATTATTCTTTCACCATATTTCCTATCCTGCTTTACGTTACGTCAGTGTGGTGCAGTTTCACTACCACCCTGACCGCTTAAAATATTCTGTAGATACTATCTATATTCTGCAGAAAGAAGTGGTTCTTCTATGTTTTCTTTATACCTTACATAAAAACAATTAAGTAGGACAGAAAAGTGCAATGAATGGAAGGAAAAGGCATACTGCGCCGACCCCGGATAATGGGATAAGGCAAACGATGATGATGAATCATAATAAAGTAACAGCGGTAGGATCATGGGCAGTGGTGGGATAAGGGACAGCGGTGGGATCGTAGGAGTTGATGTGGGATGGCAACATGCCCCACCTCTCTCTAACGTTGTTGGCTTGCCGCCGCTCTCTCTCGCGTGCCGCCTTCGTGTCCGGATCGGCGTCTTCCTCATCAGCCGAAGAACAACTGTACATTGGGTATATTTTGTTATCACACATAACACGAAGATAAGTGAAACGCCGGATGCTAAACAATACTGTGTGTGTATATGTATGTTTGTTTGTAGCAAATTTATTTACAAATTGTAAAAAAATATGTAATTATAAGCATGCTTATTTATTGTGTCTCTGTTTTTATTCAAATAATTAAAACGTAAAATATATTTTGTATTGACATTAAGATATTACATCAAGTCAATGGTTACGACGAAAATCGCTAGATTTGAATTACTTTCAGATCGTTTCAGCCCTGGATTCGTACCTGGACGGATCAGAGCACAATGACTGAACGACATTAGGAAGGCTATACAGATAATTGTGTTAAACATTTTTAATTTTGACCAACAAATCAAACTGAAAACAACTATGCGCTCAACCGCGTTGGAAGTCAGTAATTTTGAACAAAATAAAAATAAATGTGCCAAGATTACACCCTATTAACTCTCGAGTCTTAAACCGTTTACATAGAAGTGATCGACCACTACAACGGTCGGTAACGGCTGTGAAGAGACGACGACGTAGCGGCGCAATTAACGAGGGCCGGTGTTACGAATGTAGCGAACTGCACCCGACGTCTTCAACACGTACGTCACCGGTAACTACAGGCTTGTCCTGCAGACTTTCATATAAATTCAATCGGTTTTTAAAATGGTCGGAACGTGAAAATCGTATCGAAATCGGTTCAGTAGTTTTTCGTTATCGTGTCGCTAAGAAGATAAGGGTGTTAAGAAAAAAATAGATCTGTTCAAATCAGATTAAAATTCATGTTATTAGTGCTGATATTTTAGATGGTCGACAAAAACGACGTCGGATCTCCGAACAGTGTATTTCGCTACTTGTTAAATCCACTATACATCAGACGCCGAGACATCATCCAACTGCGCCAACGCAAGTTAACTACACGGTGGCACTATAATGACGAGGCGCCGTGTCGTCCCCGTCAAAGTTATATAATTATGTACGTGACACATTTTAACTGGGAGTATTTTTCCGTTAAATCAAAGTAGTAGGTTTTACAATCAACACGTAGAATGAACGCGACGATGGAAGTTTAAAATACCATGTGTAGATGTAAGTAGGCGATGGCACAGTGTCGCGATCTAGTACTCACTATCGCCGCGACCGCTTCCCGCCCGACTTGCCGGCGAGCACGTCGGCGGATCCCGACGAGGAAGGCTTCGAGTCCAGCCCGGAGTCCGGAGGCTCCTTGCGTTTCTCTGTCGAGTTTCACACAGACACGAGTCGGCACAACGTGTTATCGAGCGTTTTGTAATAAATATTGTATAACTAGTTCAGACCTTTGTAATTGATGGACATGTTCAAATTGTACTGAATTTTTAACGCACTGATCAGGATGTCGTGGATATGAAATTTCGGATCCGGATATGGATATAGATTTAGGTTACGATTACAAATGTGAAATTATTTCGGATTATCCGATTCTCTCGGATAATGTCGGTTACGATATTAGATGACTTAGAACTTGCAAAATATATAATGTATTTACAAGGTGGCAGATTGAATGTCCTTCTAGGTAATCGTACAGTAAAGACCCTAAAAATCAAACAATAAAACTGTCTCGAGATAAAAGCGACAGTAAAAACCTGTCATAACGTGTTCTATTTACATTCTGCCCGACTTTATCCGACTTTTTTATCGGATTCGGTTACTGTTTCGGATATCCAATAGCTTCGGTTACGGTTACGAAGCTCCATAACATCCCCGGTTTAGACTCCCACGAATGGCCAACCTTTTCTCTTTCTTTAATCTACCGTTATTTGTAACAAAACAGTTAATTTAATTTCTGTATGAACATGCAATCCACTCTTTCGTATTTGTATTATATTTCAATACCAGAATTTTGTTTGGAGCATCGTCCATCTTTAATAAACCTCCTCATTTCTTTAAAGGAGAGGATAGTTTCGACAACTCCATGTGGTCGCTTTTTACCAAACAATATCATCTAAACCAAGGTAACACAATTTAAACTTTCGTCTTTGAGATGTGCCACCACTAAAAACTTTTCAAAAAAGTATCTTGAGAATATATCTACACGG